>VXBT01010829.1:790110-822568 GCA_013400235.1 Oriolus oriolus
AAAAAAAACCAAAAAAACCCCCATGAAGCCCTTTCCTTGAAACATGTCCCAAAATATTATGTGTGTATAGAATCTGGACACCTGTAAGAATAGTTTGCACTCTAAACTGTAAAATGAAAGGACTGAGTCACACGAGGATTTAGGAGAACTGCCAGGTATCCCAACTTCAATATAGCTAGACAGGTATGTTTTCTCAAGCATTCCTGATCACCAGCAGCCCCCAGTTATAAAATGAATATTGAAAGTAATGGATGTTTAGAAAATTATGTAATATTTTACAACAGAGCCTGTTGTCACTCGAATTTCTTCTACTCTGAGATATAATATTTGTTTTCCTATCCTACACACATATGAAAGAGATGTTAATAGAATATTTATGCTTGTTACTTGATTTACTTGGTAGACTTGCATAGCTTTACATTTATAGGCGCATCTGAATATAAAGAAATTTTTCTTTCACAATACTGTCTGGTATGTCTTATCTCTGATCTTTTTGTACAGAAGACAAAAAAAGCAATGGAAGATGGAAGAAATTGCTCATACTGCATTATTAAGACTTCTCCGAAACCAGGCAAG
This sequence comes from Oriolus oriolus, assembly GCA_013400235.1. NCBI lineage: Eukaryota > Metazoa > Chordata > Aves > Passeriformes > Corvidae > Oriolus > Oriolus oriolus. The sequence continues at coordinate 790,687 of VXBT01010829.1, forward strand.
CCTGCAAAAGCTTGTATTTGAGAGAATATCTGTCACAGAAATGTTGGACACATGAGCAGCAAGTGGCATATTCAATTCTAACATGGTTTTGAACGTTAAATGTTCATATTTGCCTAAACTGTGCCAGAACAGAAATTCAAAAGCTTCTGAGTGTTTTGATTTGATCCCTTTGAAGAAGTCTGATTCCCTGCCAGAAGAAATAGCCATGCTGTTCATGTTTGGAAACGTCTAACTTGAAAAGATAAAAGTACTTCCAAACTGTTATTTGTATATATAGGCAAACAGAGGTTCCAACAATTAAAAGACTTAGTTTGGGCTTTGATAAATTTAATTCCCTTTGTCAAGCAACTTGGCAACACTCAGTCTATTGTTTCAGTGGAAGAAAGAATTTGACAAAAATGATATCTCTATAAAAGCTAATAGGTTTGGATGGCTTTAGTTTCTTTAACACATAAATGACATTCTAGGTAGCCTTAAAGAAGAATCAACAAATTCTAGTGTAACATTGTGACAATATAAAGGTAAAGCAACAAATGAAACAGAATAGATGCTGGTCTGATATGTAATAAAAAAAGACAGCTGTAGCATCATTTTGGAGCAAAGCCCCCAATAGTTTGAAGAGAAATATCCACAAAAGTATATTCTTCTTACCTCATGGATGAATCTGTTAATTAATGAAATATGCTTACTATTGAAAGGTGTTCCTTGGTTTATTTATCATATTATTTCTTCTACTCAAATTAGCAGAAAGAGAAGCAGAATTCATTGGGGAATCTGACCAAAGAATGCAAAAAGGCATGAGAAATTGTTTTGCAGAATTACATTATCTTTCATTTGCTCTAAGGAGAAATGAGGTTTTGCAATCAAATTCTTAAGAATTTTATTATTTGTATGAGAGTCCCACTGCAGGTAGGAGTGACGGGGCCAGAAAAGACATTGAATAGGGAAGTTTGTGTTTCCGTCAAGGTAGATAATTGTCTGCATGACTCCTGATATATTTTACAATGCAGTATTATATTTTACAATGCAAAACTGTGAGAATTAAAGACCTAAGGCCACCATATTTTCATTACAGATCCCATACTACCAACCTCTCTAGGATAATTAATTTAATCAATACGCTATTGGCCATTCCTACCTCACTGGCAAATTCTCTCTGTGGTGCACATCACTAAAAGCATCATGATCCATTGATAGTCCCAAGCCAGAAAATACATCAGAAGGTGCTGCAGCTCCCTTCTCCTGCTGGCTGTGCACCACACCCCCATCCCAGTGTGGACTGCAGAGGCGGCTTATGTTCCTATGTAACTAGTTGTTTACCACAGACCTCAAGTCACTGAAAGTTAGTCTCAAAAAGTTAAAGAAGAGGTTTATTTCACTGAGAATTCAGCTTTCCACAGCAGGGTTACATGGACAACAGCTGGCCTTTCTAACAAAGCCTGCCACTTCTTGACAGCTGATGGAGTCCGGTGGGGCTCGACAGCATAGTCATCAAGGAGCAACACGGGTCTGATGGCTGCAAACAGTTACAGTTTCTGATAATACAATACTCAGAGTCAGACAAATATGATCATTCCCTCCTGCTCCAGGGAATGGTTTATTATTTTGAAAGCTCTCTTGAATATAGGTTGTGCTTTGCTGGTACTTCCATACTGAGTATAATCTTTTTCATCGATTTCAGAAGTGCACCAATTGCTTCACACGTACATAAACCAGCTCATGCATACATTCCTATTAGTAACAGCTGCATTCTTTAGAGCTAGCCAGATATTATGCACACAAATATTTATTGGTTTTTGTTCATCAAAAGCCAACAATTGTTTAAATTCAAAGTTTCAGGGAAATACTTCTCTGTACAATTTCTTTCAAAAGTAAATTTTGCAACTTTTTGTCTTGGAATTTTACAAACAAACAAACCCCTCTCTTTTTCTTTCTAAAATTTACTTACAGATTATTACATAGTAAGATAATAGGGGAATGAAAAGAATTTCACTGAATTTTGGATATCAGTCTAAATATAGTTATTTGTAAAGGTTGAATTCACAGGTATTTGTCCCTGAGCTCCGATTTTCAGGTTCAGGCATGACTAACCAAGCAGAGAATTTGTATGTACAGCCAAGCATTTCTGTTAGAGATGTCAGCAAGAGTGACATGGAATGAATTTTTGCATAACACTGTCTAATTGCATCTTAATGTACACTTTCCAATCACACTGGTTACCTAATTTTACAAAATAAATCAAAAAGAAATCCTTCACATTGCTTTGCTTAGGCTTGTACCAAGACTTTTCTTTTTTTAATACATGAAGAATATTTTTTCATGAAAAAAAATAGAGAAGACAATAAAAGCTTGATAAAATCAAAGCACTGCCAGTTCTATGGTGAACATATTTTCTGTTGAGAATTCATTTTGATTGAAGACTTATGATCAAATTCTGCTATTTTCCGTGAGACAGAAACTAATCTAATTTTTGGATGTTTTCTTTCCATACTTTATATAGATTTGAAGATGTCAAATCAGTTTCAAAGCAGAGTTGGCCACGGTTTATAATCTTGAGTGTACTGGGAGAAAGTTCTCACTGACTTATCTCTCCCTAAATGTTCACTGTGAGTGCACTATAAGCCTGGTGGTTTTGACATCAGCATTGGTAGAGAAAGCTGTCATGAATTAAAATGAAAAACAGAAGTCTAATACTTCCTTTTTTTTTTTTGTGAACCATAATTTTCATTCCAAACTTCCCAGTGGCAATATCAAAGGGATCATTTGCAGAGGCATTCATGAAAACTTGTACCAACAACAGAAGTGAAACTCTTTACGAGAATTTTTATCATGTAACCTTTATTGAGTGCTTGCCAACGGCCCCACACACTGGTCATTTCAGCCACATGCTCCGTGCTCTAGGGCAGGCCCAGCAGAGGACCAAGAAGGTTGGTATAGGATTCAGGAGCTAAGTGGAAAACAGTTAGTGGAAAGCACATCTGTCTTAATTAGCTTTGCCTACATCTAGGAACACATCTGGGTTCTGTAGAACTTTCATTAATATATATCATTATAAAATGTAGGTGAAAAAAACCCAGACTAAACCAAAATTCTTTCTATTTCCCTGGTTTATCCTTCCTACATTACTCCCAGGTCAACAAAACTGAGTTTTGATTTTTTTATTGCAAAACTAAATAAGGATTTCTTTCTCATTTACTAGGTGTCAGAATATTGACATTTGCAGGTAAAACATTAAAAAGTTGTATTCAAGAAGGTCAAAGAATCACGATGGTTTGGGTTGAAAGGGACCTCAAAGATCATCTTGTTCCAACTCCCTGCCATGGATAGGGACACCTTCCACTAGACCTGGTTGCTCAAAGCACCATCCAGTCTGGCCATGAGTGTCAAGTCTTACAGGAAAATACTCTCGTTTAGAGCAGAAAGCTGGCAATTAGGATAGCCAGAAGTACAAGCTAATTTTATCAGCCATATTGCCTAGTAGAGCTCCACTGCCTGAAATAGGCACTTCGCTTTTTACATATACTGAGGTCTGGTTCTCTCTCTCAGCTGCATTTTGAAGGGAGTTTCCTGCAAGCTCTTTTCTCCTGATTAGTCCATAAAGGTAAACTGGGCTTCATTACAAGTGTTTTGAAAACCAGCATGGAGCATGCATGAGTGATCTATTTTTCATCCAATTAGGAAAAACAAGATGTGTCTCAGACTTCCTACTGTGCCTAGAAACTACCTCCCACTTGTACTTGCATTCTTTATTAATTCAGCTGTGCTTCTTCCATTAATTCCATTGTCTTTGCAGTTCCATGTAATTTGGTGTCATTCACAGCACACTGACTAAAGGACAAGTATGGAAAAATCTGTTTTCTGTTCAAAATTCTAACATGATAAAAAATCATGAAATCTGTGTGGAGTTTTGCAATATTTCATTGTCAGCTGAGCCATGGCAGCCTTGCACTCTACCTTGTCTTTAGGTTTCTCTTAGAGTTTTAAAACCTTGCTTTTTGTTTCAGCTTCCTTGCAACAGTTGAAGAGAGCAATGCATTATAGTATTAGTAGTATGTTCTTATGCTCTCAAGCTGCTCTGCTGATATGCACTTGATGAAGGGGAAGTTTACATGGGATAAAATTTATAGATCTGTAGTCCTGGGTATTTTCCCCATCAGACCCATGTCTGCAATTCGGGACTCCCCCATATGACTGATTAAAAGAAAGTACTGATTTTTCCCTAGTAAAATCCTTTAAGCAGACTGCAGAGGCCAAGAAATTCACAGTATTTATTTCCTGTAGCACGAACACTGAAACCTGCGTTCGCAAAAGGAGTTTGCCATGTCACTTTCCCTCTCCTGTAACACCAAACTCCATTAACTTCTTCTGTTTGGTTAGTCTTTTTTTCAGCTTGTACCTCAACTTTTTAATATGAGGTCCGGAAAAAAATGAACAATCAGCTTGGTATCATGTATTTCTAACAGATTTTACATCCTGACATTTACAGGCAGTGTAATAACCTACACAGTGTAATCTGTCTAATGACAAATACCAAAGGTGAATACATAGGATTGCAAAATTTATAGGAGCTCTATAGTTAGGAAAGAACAACTTTTCTTTTTTTTTTTTTTTTTTTTTTTTTTTTTTTTTTTTTTGTGAATATTCTTTTCCTTAATTTCACTTTAGATGTTTTATTTTTTACTAAACTAAATAAACAAAGTTTTTGTACCTTATTTGAGGGATAAAAAAATAAGCATGATGATTAACATTGCTTATCTACTGTTTTGCCAAAACTAACGAAGAAATTTGCATGATGTTCTCTTGCATTGGCTTTGTCTGAAAAAGTTTTTCCTAGCTTTACCTGAACTTCACATGATGCTTTGTGACATTAAAAGTTATATGCTCTGTTTTCCCGTTTCATAGAGTTTTTAATTCCTATTGCAATAAAAAACTGATTTGCATTAACTTAATCTGGTTTGATTCCATAAAATACTATAAGCACAGTGGGAATCCACCAGAAAGCTAGAAAATATCATCAGAGAAAAAATTACAACATATCAATTACCAGTTTAGTTCTGAAGTTTGATAGTCCTGGTGTGATGATAATATTTTATAATAAAGAAGCAGGTAAAAAGCAAGTTCAATCATATTCAGATGCTGTGGATGTTCACATAAAAAAAATTGCTGCTGAAAGAAAAGTAGGCATTCCAGAATTGTACAGTATGTTAGGAGATATTTGTCCAATTTCTTAGATTGCACGTAACAAAACTCACACTGCTTTCCTTTTCACACTACTTTCATTTCCATACATACACACAAATTCCTCTGAGTTTTATAGAATTTTGGGTAATAGACTCAGAATATCTTTTGAGAAGATTGAAGGGCTCCAAAGAAACTCCTTCAGGTTTATTCAATGGCTGAAAGACTTTTAGAACTGCATTTCTCAACCTTTATTTGAATATTTCTGGCTAATATTGTCAGTCTTGTCTGGAATTAAGATTTGGCCAAGCTCCAAGCATTATTTGTTTTATCAAAAGACTTAAACGAGGGGTTTGGTATAAAAACAAAAAGTATAAGTGAAAAAAAGCTACAGCATTTTTTCTAAATTTATAGGGTGTGCACTATAAGAAAATAACTACAAAATAATTTTCTGAACAAAATGAAAAAAGACAGGGAGATTTTAGATCTTAAAATTGAAGCTTATCAAAGTTTATTAGAGTCAAATAAGTTACTGTTTCCTCATTTGCACCTTGGTCAACATTGCAGACTTCCCACATTCCCCTTCTTTTTGTCGTAAGTGGGGAGTATTCCAGGTTTCCTTGTTTTAAGCAATGTGATGCTATTTTTCAGGATCTCATCTGCAGGCTTCCTGATTCCTTCTGTTTCATAGAAGCAGCACAGACAGAAGGAATTGGATGCCAAATCCAGTTGGACTTGGAGACAAAAGAGAAAAGCTGATGCAGTTTAAGCCCAGTCAGCAGCTAAGTACCACTGGCTCACTCGCCCCTGGTGGGGAGGAGAATCAGAAAGGAAAGGTGAACCTCGTGGGTTGAGATTAGAACAATTTAATAATTGAAACAAAATATAATATTGATTTTAATAATAAGGAGAGGGGGAGAGAGGAACAGAACCCAAGAAAAACAGGTTGCCCACCACCCACTGATCAACACCAAGCCTGTCCTAGAATTGTGACAGTCCCCAATTCCAGGTAATTCCCTCCATTTATATACTAGGTATGGCATGCTGTGGTATGGAATATCCTTTTGAACAGTTTGGGTCACCTGTCTTGGCTATGGTCCCTCCCAGCTTTTTGTGCAGCTCCTCACTAGCAGAGCAGAAGACACTGAAATGTCCTTGACTTAGTGTAAGCAACACCCAGAATAGCCGGAACATCTGTGTTCTATCAATATGATCTTCATATTAAATCCCAAACACAGCCCTGTACTAGCTACTAAGAAGAAAAACCTCTGTATCAGCCAAAACCAGGACAAAAGAAAAATGGAAATATCTTGGTCTCTTATCTGGAAACATAGGCTTCAGAAATAGGCTGTGCTGGAAGTCAACCTGGTATTTTTCAGGCACATGACAGTAGGTGAAGTTTTGAGGACTGCCTTACATTAAGCCAAGCTCTCTGTGTAAATGTGGCTTTACACCGCTGGTATCTGAATGCATGAGGAGAATGCTAACTTACTCCAAGGAACCACTGTGTTGCAAGTTCTTTAAATATTTTATATCAATGAAGTTCAAACCTAAACTAACTTAAATGCATATCACCATGAATTTCAAATGCTGTGTAGTCAGAGGCATGAGGAAAGTCAATAAAAGTTTGCCACAAGAACTACATCTCCTCTGGCAATTCTGCCAAATTTTAATGACTCTAACAGAAATGGATGCCAAACAGGTTTCACTTCTCTTCATGTTTGTTTTGATGTACAGAAACATGAGAGTCAAGTTAAAAGGTGAGTTGTGTCATGCCTGGGGATCTGTCAGCTCCACGTAGTATTATGAAGCAGGACAGAATCTGTGCTTGCCTTCTGCCATGTCATTCACTGCACAACCAGCTTTGGTCTTGGACTGATGAAACTAGAAAGAAGATTTGGGGCTCACACAGCGATTCAGTTTTCCAAGCTCCACTGAACTGAGTCAAGTCCAGTCAAATGCATCTTGTCTATCCTTTGAGATACTAATTTAGCCATTGCAATGGACTTTCAGGTCTCTTGATCATGAGTTACACACCATAAATGAAGAATCACCCTTCCTTTGTGATCAGTAAGGAAAAAATGCAAATTCCACATGCAACCATTAACATGGAATGACTGAGGCAGCACTTGGAACTATACAACAAATGACAGACTTTTTCCTCTTTCAAGAGAATTGTTTTTCACAACTCAAGGGTTTTTTTTTACTTTTCAGAAATATCACTCATTGCATTTCACCTCACTACAAAACTGGCAGTTATGTTTCTCCTCTCTGATTCAATGGTTTGTGACTCATTCCCTTATTGTTGTATGCTATACTGTAATTGTTATTTCCATTATCTGGTGCATGAGTCATTTTCTTTGCAGCTATTTATTATGAAGTATGATTCTCACTTCTCTTAACATCTGTTTGAGTTCCTTCTGCATTGATGATGATATTTTATATGCATTGGATATTACTTTTTTCCATCTCAAGCATTTCACTGCACTGTTGTTTACTATATATTGAGCACTGCAGGCATCACCTGTAGATCATAAGTCTTCCTTGAAATTTTACTCTGCGTAATCTTGTTCTGTCCATTTTCCTGGGTCATACTGTCACAGCCCTTAGGAAGAAACTTTGGAATTTGATTTCCTGACATAATGTATAAAGGCCACCAAGAAGATTCTTTAAGTTAACTCTCTCTCTTTTGCATATAATAAATTACATAGCAAAACACTGAGTGAAATTCTTGCCTATATTGAATCTAGGAGGATTTTTTATACTGACAGTGTGGGAAATCATCTGAAGTCCAAATGTCTTCATTTCACTGCAAACTGTGCCTAGCTGTAAACTGCACTTAGGAGCAGGATAATTGTATTTCCTAAATGCATCCATTACTCATGATTCTGTTCTACACCATGCTACCATGCTGTGCTAAATTTAAAATTGGAGCTGGCAGATATGATGGGTAAAAGCCAGGCTGTGGAAGAAGGCCAAGAAAAGGTCCATGCTCAACTGCAGTCCCTTTTTTACTATTCAAAATAGCAAGATAAAAGTATTGTGAAAGTTTTATCAAGGTTTTGTCCACCTTCAGTAATGGGTGTCTAAGGGTACTCATAGAAAATGAATATGCTAACTTTCTGTATTTCTCTACGTTTCCATCTGAACAGTATATTTGTCCCTTTTCTCATGCTGATGGTTGATTCAGGCTGTCTCATTCCAAAACAAGGGAAAACTTCCTGAAGCTAAATTTGCTCCTTCTCATACCCTAAAGGCAGTACCATCTTATCCTGTACTGCTGGTTTCACTGAACACCTACTGTGGAGAGGAAAAAGGGATGCACTCAGAGTGTTCACATGGGAAGGTAAGGAAAATCAATTGCCATCCCCCAAAAGGCAAAATTGTTTAGTGCAAAAGTTCACCAAATGTTACAAGTTATGTTTTATATATCAAGAAAAAAGGAAAAATAAACATGGATGGGAAACATGTTTCTATAGATTTTACCTCTGTATGTCATGTAGTGGGAGCTAAAACTGCATCCCTTGCATTCCCTAATGAAGAGACCAGATCTAACAGTAGTGAAGGGTTCATAATTTCATCTAATGAACAGCTCTCATTTTAACATGTAAGAGAACACAGAACGCCAGAGATTTCTTTCGATTCCTCAGACAAAACTGTGTAAATGGTAAGCACATTGTCTATATTCCTTTTAACACATGCAGTGTGTAAAACTGTTGAGCGAAGTGTAAAACTGTAGTTACCAAGTTAGAATAATAGGTATATTATTTTAAATGCTGCAGTTTCAGAACTATACCACATACATCCATAAGTTTGTATATATTTTCCAGCTTTAGATTTACAAGGTTATTTCGAGTCAAGCTTCTACAGCAAGCAACAGCTACCAAACCCTGGCCATGCAAACCCAATACAGAAGGTCATTTAAACATACCAGCATATTTTTAATTTTGCAAAACATATTTATAGTATGGACTGGGGTTTTTTTCAGTTTTCCTGATTTTTCATTCTGCTAGTAATTTATTTTTACTACCTGCCTATTTCTTTTATCTAATGATTTATTGGCATTCACACAGTGAGAAACTTCACGTGTTTTTTGATCTTCCAAGCTATGTTGGTAAGAGTTTAAGTTCTGGCCATAGCTCTCATACCAGATCTTAGATCCTTTCCAAGAAAGGATTGGAAGGGAGGGACAGAGACTGAAGGCCTGGCATGGACCAGGAGTTTACTACTAAGCCTTAGTTGCAGAAACAAATAGATTACAGACCTTGCTTGTACAACACCGTGTAAAGTGGGAGACAACAGAAGAGCCATTCTGTTTTGAATGCAGTAAAAAACATTTCAAAGCAGCAAGTGACATTTTCCAGAGAAATTACTGAATACGTTGCTATGCAGATAAAAGGGAAGGTTAATTGTGAGCCTTCTTCAAAAGCCTGTTAATTATTTTTTCTGATTCTAAACTTGGTATTTTGTTAGAAAGAAAAACACTGAACCAGACTACAGCACTAGTCAAAAAGAACCTCTTCACTGACAAGTTGAAGACATTTGACTTGCAAAAAGCAACACATCATGTGGCCAGTGCATTCAAATGAAACCCTTGAAGTTAAAAAAATAAAAACACCCAAGTTCAAGCTAAACTAAACATATCTCTGAAGGGGATAATGAGATGTGATCTAGCTTACCCAAGCATGCTAAGCCATTTTAGGAGGGATAGATGGAGAATTCCAGTTCTTTCTCTGCTAATGAAAGAATGCATCTTTTTCAAAAAGAACATACAGGTTTGCAGATGCTGATAAATTATTTTCCTCTGGCTCTTCTATTAGCAGAAAAAGGTACTGCATTTAAAGAGGTGGAAAAAATAAGAAAATAGAAGGTGACAAGATTTAATATTGAAAGAGTAATCTAGATTCTCCTATACTCACGCTAATGTGTGCAAGTTATGCTATTTAAAGCACACTCCGGCCCCAAAATATAATATTGGTGAATCAAACATCACCTAAATTTTGGCATCATGTTAATGGTAGATAACAGACTGTAAATAAACCTCCTGAATGACTTGAAAAGACTACAATAAAAGTAATTTTTTAGTTGTCATGTATGCTCTACCATAAATAGGTATAATTTAGTTTGTAAATTTTAATTTTTACCAAGGGAAAGAACACAAATCCACATCAGAGAAAAATAAAAACAACCACTCATTCTCTAGATGGTCCATAGGAGATCAAGGTTGAGTTTATTAAGTGTTTACAAAACCAGTTTTGGTTTTCGTGCCCCACAGCAGTGTGTCACTCTGAGTAATGAACGTACTGCAAAAGGGTACTGTGTTCAGACACGTATGAAAAAATTATATAGAGAAAGTTGTAGTAAAGGAAATTATAAATCTATGCCAATATACAATGTCAATCTCTGTCCGCAAATGAACACTAGTAGAAATGTTTATTTTTCACCTGTGTGACCACTAGTCCATTCCCCACGAGGGTAATGTAATTATTAAGAAATGAAATCTGATATGAATTGCTCTGTGTGTAGTTCATGGGAGGATGAGCCACAAATTGCTTTCACAGCACTATAGAAGCACACTTATTATGAAAAGCAATTTGTAAAATTAAGAAAAGCTAGACATAACATCCTTGTATTTAACAAGGATTTCTGGTAGCACCCACAAAGTCCTGCATCGAAATAAAATAGGACTCTGGCATAAAAAACTACAAGCGTAAGTAGAAAGTTAAACGGAAAGTTGGCAAGAAAGGGATCAAACCTGTATTTTAAATCAAACATTACCTGCTGCTGTCTTCCAGCACTATCATTGTTGAAGTCAAGTCTTGAGGAAAGAAGAGATTCAAGAAAAGCATGTATGACTACAGATGTCTTGAACCTTTCAAATAAAACAGCTCTGAAGGTCCTTCAGAAGACTTCAGGTTTGCAGCAGCTCTAAGAAAGACAGTTCAGGTTTCAGATGGGTTCTTTTATGATTCCTGATAGACTGCCATACAACCACAAACACTGGACAGCCTTTGCCCAGACTAGGTTTCAAGGCAAACAGAAAACCCGGAGGCCCTCTGAGGTTATTCACCAAAAATGGTCTCGCTCTGAAATGAGTTCTTCAGCTTTTTGCTCGAAAAAAGAGGATGACTTGTAATGTAAATTAACCACAGTTCAAGAATGAAAATCGTTTCATTTACCCCGCCAAGCCCCCTTCAAAACATTTCTTCGAACAGAAATCAAATATTTTCACTTTTTGACTTTGTTAAATCCCGTTGTGGTTCAAGCTGAACTAGATCTGTTCACCATGCAAACCAATACACAGGTGACGGAGGGCTGCAATATGACTGATATGAGAGGAAAACAAATAGCAGAACACCATCAAGGAACTATTTGGATGAAAAAAGAGGGACCAGAGGGAGAAGCAGTTTGAGAGAAAAAATGGACGCAGCGTGTGGTGTAAGGTGGTGGAATGCCACGTCCTCCCCAAAAACGTCCCTTTCGGGAGTCACATTCGGGCGGCGCCGCACAAGCACACTCAGCACCGCGTGCAGTGACAGCATGCACACACGCAAACTGAAACTGGATAGGTCAGAAGCATCGCCGGAGGCAAAGAGGTGGGAGGGGTCCTTTGTATGGGGTTCCACGGTAGGTTTATTGCAGCAAGGAAGGGTATCGACACATACGTGAAGGGTCCAGGGACAAAGAACTGACAAGAGAGAACAAAGCTTATATATGGGGGCAGGGTGAGGGGTGGGCAGAGCATCAGGGCCAATCAGCTGAGGGCAGAGGGGCGGTACATAGGGGGGGTTGGGGTAGGGGAGCCAATAAGAGAATAATGAGGGAGGAGCAAGGGAACAAGGGCCAGTGGGAGAGCTGGGAAGGGAGAACTTTCCACAGAGGAAACAAATAAGGCAAAAAGAGGCAAGGAGGCCAACAGGCCAACTAACTGGAGAGAGTTAACATAAAGCGGCAAAGCGTGACGGGGAGACCCTCTTCCTCATCATAACCTCAGGGGTGATTTCAGACCTCAGATCTGTCCCACCAGTGGACTGTGATTGGTTTGGGGCCCCTTGGTTCATCAGTCACTCCTGTTGCAGGCTCACACACCACAACAGAAAATCACAGTTGCTTCTGGATCGTTAACTTCCATTAGTAACGTGTATTTAAAACATTTTTCTGCTTTTTTTGCAAACACCATATAGCTTTATTGTTCCATATTTCTTTCTTTTTATTTCACTTCTCTCCCCCAAGAGTTTATATAGCTCTCTGGAACTTAGAATCAATTTTTGCTATAATGAAATTTCTTTTACATTTATTAAAACCCTCAGAGCAGCAATATGAGTAGAGTGAGTGAAAGCTCAACAGTGGAGAAATTGAATTAGTCTACAGAGGCAAACCCAGCACAGGTGGTACTGCAGTTTTGTAAAATCGAAGTGGGAGGCTTTGCACTTCCAAGTGACCCTTATCTTAATATTTCACAGCTTAAAGGACAGGTGGAAATGTTTTGGAGAGGCCCAAACACCTATGAATAAGGAATAATTGAATTACAAAAGAAAGAGCAGAGAGAAAAAGCTGGCTGAAGTTATATCAGTAAGAAACCAAATTCCAACTGTCTTCTAGTTTTACACCAGTAGTTTACTTGTGCTGCTTATTTCATAAAAGTTAGTTGGAATTCCCCTTTATTCCCTCTTTCCCTGCTACATCTTTGTGATAACAACAAATAAAATTAATTGTTAAAAACTGAAGGTCCAATAAAATTCTGGGTAATATAGGGCTTCTTGAGAAATGCGTACTCAATAGACTTCACGGAAGATTTCTCAGGAAAGGAGTACACAAGTAAGTTTGGCTGATCTATTAATTGCTTTTTCATACACATATGATCTTTTGTGAATATATGACTAGGTGTTTACCTCTTCATCTTTTGTTTTGCTGTGGTTTTCTATTACTACTTTAAATTGAAAACAAATTAAATACAAGGATCCCATGTAAGGGTATGTGGGGAGCTAAATCTTGTAAGGGAGTCAAGAAGACAGGCTTTAAGTATTTATGAGACCTAAATTAATAAGGGCAGTCAAACAGGAGGAAATGGTGCCCTTTACAATTGGCTTTATGTTGTATCCTGACTTTGAAAAAGCCTTGCTTCTTACCGGCAATGTCTCTGTTTGCGCCAGTTCTTTTTTAGTGTGAAAATGAGATTAGAAAATTCTTAAAAATAGACACTACTCAGTGATTTCAAACTCCTGAAAAGGTTACCCAAGTTGTAAACAAACTTCAAAATAAATTCTTACCAAGAATGGAAAATTTAAAGTCCCAAATATTTGTGTTTCAGGAAGTTAGGAGTAACCAAAACCAGAATGTGCCTGACTGTAAGAATGTAGTTATTGAAATGTATACATTCGTAAATCTGTCTATAAGGTAGCAGAAATCCTTGTGTGAATAGGAAGATCTGTAATTTATGGGTTTTTCAAGGGGTTTTGGGTGGATGAGGTTTTGGTGTAACCATGAATACTTCTCAGACTTTTTCAAAAAGTTCCAAAATAATCGTATCAGGGAACAGCTCAGGCACAACCACTGCATACAAAAGTGAATTCATTGTCATTGTATATACTAGAATTCTTGAGAAAAACCAAGCTGGCTGCAGCTGCTGACAACTCCTGAATATTCATGTTGTTCAGTGGGTGGTTTGGAGCCTGGTAAAAGCAAACAATGAATCTGTCGCAAACAAAATAAAAGCTAATTCTTGCACATAGTTCTCTGCTGTGCATCTTTGAATTCGGATAAAGGACAATAGTACAGTCCTTTAAATATAGTGGGGTTTTTAAAATCAAAAACATAAGGCATAATGATACACTGGGTGTGCTTTGAAATTTATTTATGTGACTGAGTTTTTTATGAATTATATACGTTTCCTGCTTTTCTTAGGCAATGAAACATATTTTGCACAGAGTGCTGGAAGTATAAAAGAATAGTAATAACTGCAGTGAGAACTTTGGTTCTACAGAAATTACCCTATCTGGAAAGCCTGGAAATATAGGAAGCCTCTTGGAGCTAGAGGCATTTGTCCTGAGTTTGTACAGCACAGCAGAATCCCAGTTCATGATCACTGTGATGTACTACCATATATGCTCACAAATCACAGCAACAGTTAAATGAAAGACTATGGGGTATCCATATTTCTGCTTTAGAAGCACCTATATGATGTGACAACAAGGTATAAATCATTTACCTTTCAGTACTCTGGAATATTTTACAGGAAAAAAAGCCAAGAAATAAAGCACATGTTTACAAAAAAAAACCCCAAACAAAACAACAAAAAACAGACAAACAGAAAACGAAACCCACAAAAAACAAAGAAAACAAACCACAAAAACACCAAGCCAAACACCACACAAACAAACTAAATAGAAGCAAACCAACGAAAATCCAACCTAATATTTTGACTTGCCCAGTCTGAACTGAGTGGGATGAGTGGTACTGTACCACATTGCTCTGCATACTTTATTAAGAAGCATCCTTTTATTCATAGCTGGGGTTACTCTGGCAGTTTTCTCAGCACCTCTAATTCAAAATAACTAGCTTTTCTTCATGAGCTACTGCTCTTCATGAATTCTTGCTCAGCTGACTGAATTGACGCTCTCTCTCTCTCTCAGGACTTGAAAAATGGATAATCTAACACAGACTTACACAGAAACTGTTGGGTCCCATCCAGCTAATCAAACACAAACATCCACAGGAAGATGATTTCCTTTTCTGCAGGTATACATGTCTATTAACATCTGAATCCCCCAGTAAAGTTCTCTGCCCTGACTATTGACTCCGGGGACACAGAAGCAGACTTGACATCTAAAGCCCAGCTGTGATGGGGAATGTTTGCAGTCCCTGGGAACAGTGGCAGCCACTGTGTGTGTATCTAGCCACAGCATAGCTGCATGAGAGCATCTGTGGACATGAAAAGTTGTCAGCTGCAGAGACCCCCTGGGGGATGTGTGCTATTCCCACAATACTTGACTGGACAGGCAGCAAGTGTGGCAAGGGGAACACAGGGTCCAGAGCCTGAATATTTCATTTGTTGATGTCCTTTGCACAGGTGAGACCCACACGTGTGACTTAGAGACCTACCTGGTGCCCAGGCAGTATCTGGGGAGTAGGTGGACTAAATCACCATTAAAAATGAAGTCATCTAAAACAGCATTGCACACCTGTATGTGCGCAACAGGACAGAGATCCAAGTGGCAATGACATAATGCAGGAATTTCCCTTCTCTGTGACACCTCATTTGCATTTTCTTAAGGTGTGGTTAATTTATAAACTAGCCCAAGTTAAAAAAAGCCTTCACATAAAGGCCTCCTTGAGTAATTTGGACCACACATTAAATGACCCCATAGACATCAGGAATATGAAATAAATCTTTAGCAAATTCCCTGCAAGAATAGCTTCAATAGATCTACCAGTGAAGCAAATGTGAGGAAGAATATTTACTTTAATTTGCCTTTTTTAAAAATAAAATTCTCTCTCCCCTTTCACTTAATCCTCACAGTTAAATGTACCAACAAATATTTGCACTGTTTTTCATTAATTCTTTATTCAGTCTAGTTCATCATATTAGTTTGTTTTCAAACTGTCTGTGCTTATTTTTATCTGAATAATTTAGTACAAAAGCTGGCACTGTACAAATCAAGCATTCATTATAACAATATTTGCTTGAATAGTTTGTATTTCTTATTAATGAGTGTAAAAAAGGGGAGGGAAGGGGAGGAGAGGCGAGGCGAGGCGATGCTTGAAAGAGGGAAATCATAAAAAAAAGAGGAAAAAGCGGAAGAAAGTCTGATTTATTAAAGTCCAGTTCTTATATATTCTGCATAAAAATAATAAGTGGATTTCTAAGGTCAAACTAGATCATACTATAGTGAAATGTAAAACTGCTCTTGATTCCAGTGCAGAGAAAATCTTTTAAGACAGTAAATGCAATATGAGTTTTTTGGAGTGTACATTGGATGCTTTGAATATTATCAGAAAAGGAATTTTAGCTTCCAGTCTATACAGACATCTGTTACAACCTCAAAGGTGACATTGAATTTGAGGTGAACGGGTCAGGCAGGACTAAAATCCTTTCTTTGTTTCACTTAAGTGGTTCAAGTTTATAATTTTTAATGTTACACTATCCATGAAACAAAAAAAGACTTTTCTAACTATTCAGCTGGCTTTTTTTTTAAGGTTTACTAACTTTTACAAATTATTCTTTTACTTGGTCCCAGATATCTGCATTTTCTCACTTTCCAATAATAAGTGCATATGCAATTTGCTCAAACCTGAAGATTGAACAATAGATGCTTACAGGAGCTGCTAAGATCTATTTGTCCTGTCCTGCAACTCTAAGCTCCTGTATTCTGAAGCTTATGGGTCTTTAGAGCTCACTCCATCTCTTATGTTATGGTGCTTTCATAGCACCTATTTGTAAGAGAAGTCATCAAAAGACTGAAAATGTGTTTCTAATAGCCCTAATTTAACTTAATATGCCAGTTAGTCACTGCCTCTATTAGTACAAATGCCTCCCCGGCCTCAGTCATGCTGGCCACGTGTAGCAGAACCTCTGTGTAAGCGTTAAAACACGTTGAACTTTAACCTACTTGCAAAAGTTAGCAGTGGTGGATGGAGAAGGGAGGTTACACTACCTTTGGAGTTAAGAATGTCAAGACCAGCCTAACACATCAATCTGAAAATTAAACATTCTGAGGATGTGAAGAACAATTCCTGACAGAATGTGGCACCAGTGAGCATGTGGCAGACAAAATTCCTGCTAAAAGAACTAACAAGAGATGGTACTGATAACTTCTCCAAAGTTGATGAGGTAAAGGCTGCATGGCTCACCTAGAAACATGACTGACAATCACTTTATACTGTAAAAGGCCAGTCCCACTTTTTAAAGACAGAGTCTTCTAAAACTGCTTCTTGGAATGTGTGTGGAGCTTCCTCCCTTGAGCTGGGATGCTTTTCAACTTTAATCCTTCAGGCACAGAAAAAGAGAAAAAGAGATGCCAACAGTCATTGGTGTGAGCGAGTAACATCAGTCACTACTTAATTATTTTGCTAGATTTAATACCATTGCTTCAATATTGCTTCAATAAATAATGCAATTTACCAGTCGTTTTAATGATCTATGCTATGTAGTGAATAATTCTGATTAAAGTCTTTTAGTCTAATCATTATCACTACCATCATCAATTTAGATGAATATTTCACTGATAGAAACATATTTAGGTTGCCATCCTTAGCCCTGCAGAACAAAGTTGTATAAAGGCTCAATTGCACCTACATAACCCTTCAGACACAAACTGTCAACCAAATCTAGGATTAGAACTGGATCCAGCCATACCTAGACTCCTCTCTGAGAAGGAGCTTAGAAATCAAGGGAGGTCTTTCTCAACTTCATGACTCAACAGGAGGATCTCCCTGATAAACTCTGTCTGAAGTTTCCATTCTGCCTGGGACACTGCACAAACCATCCATGGACAGGCAATGAGACCAGCAGCTCCATCAGGATCACATCCAGAATGGCTTTCCTGTCTCTCCAGCTGCATCCCCAACAGTGACAAAGAGTCAGGGGGGAAAGACTTCACAGTGAAATGTATATTCTTTATGCTTTATGGGAATTCATCTCAGGAGGTGCCAGACTGAACACAATACCAATATAATTTCTTAAGGTTTTGATTTTGCTGGGGAAGAAAGCATTTGACCCACTCCTCACAGCAAAACAAAACCTAGTTTTCTGTGACAGCTTACAGAGACTCTGTAGCAATAGAGCAGGGATAAAAGATGGGCTGCAGGCTATAGAAAGAACAGAGTTTGACTTTTTTTATTAAGTGTGGGATTAATATACTCTGCCCACCTGGCCATTACAGTGTGCTACATGTGTTAGTGGTACAACCATGAAAGAACCATCCCGCAGTTAAGAAAAAGAAAAACCAAGTGGATTTTTTGTTTTGTTCCTCTACATGGGGAATTTTTTTCCTTGTGTCTCTCTTCAATTGTATATACATCAGTTTCTAATAAATGAAAAAATACACTGGTAGTTAGAAGCAAGGATCCCACATTTCTATAAATGTCAGGCTGACTCTGTAGTCAATCAATCAGCTGATGAGGTTTTATGTGTAAAGGATGGGGGGAAAAAATTCCACCACTCTATAATATCAAAGGAAAGCACCTGATGCCTTAAGCAAACCAGAATCTTCATTACATGGCAATTTCAGGATGTTTTGCAGTTTCAAGGTAGTGGCATTTCCAAGGCTTAACTTTTAACAAAACAAGACAATGATATGGTAAAACACAGAATTACACTCTGGTGGAAGTTCATGTCTATCCTTACATTCCGTTTGAAATAAGAATATTAAAAATCATGCACTGTGTAATGTGCTTTAGAGCAGCATTTTGAGAAACTGAACTTCTATAAATTGAGAAGCAAATCATCATGTCTCATAGGGTCAGTTTTTCTATTCCTAGTCACATTCTGCAACTCTTTGTGCATGTTGCAAATACATATTTCATTATTTTCAGCTCTAGATTACATTTTAATGTGTGCACACAAGCTCCTTAATATCAGATACAAATACAAGAAAGTCCAAATTCTGGTCTACTGGATCAAGCTCTGCATTCAAGCTACTTGCAGAAAAAAAAAAGGGGAAGTAAAAAGGAAATTTAAGGGGGGTTTATGTAAAGCACCCTATGCAAACTGACACACGCAACAGTGCTAAAGCTGAAAATGAACACCAGACGTTTGTACTAGCTGAGTCTCCACAGTCTAAACCCTATTATGGCAATAAACAATCTCCAGGGTTTAAATGGAGATTTTAAATGGTTTTAATGGCCATCCTTCCTCTTCTTCCATTTGGCCAAAGCTGTACCAAAAGCAAGTTGCCACAGTGGCTCCATGCCACCTTATGATTTTAACTTGTCAAAAAAAGTCAAGTCTGGCAGAACAAAGGAACTATATTACAAAAAAACTACCCAAAAGTTGTTCAATTTTTATTACTCCAGGATTCATGGGAATGATGCACATGTTCTAAACTGGTTAAATTCACTCCTTTGTGTTTGAGCTTCAGCTATAGTGAATGTTACAGCTTTTCAGTGTACATGAGTGCTTAGTGTTTCAGTCAGTTATTGCTTTCAATTTTTTTTTTAAACCATGTTTTGCCAGTCAAATTTCATCCCAATTTCCATTTGGATTTACCTACGACATTGTCATAGGCTTCTCTTTCACTTATGGGTGGTGATAAGACTGCTGTAAAGCTGCAGTAGACTCTGTTGTTGCCACGGAAGTCATATTTTGCTTTCAGATTAGAATGGAAAAAATTCCCCTTCATTTGAAAAATGAATTCCTCTCGCACATATACTTATAAATCAAAGTAATGCAATTGCCCCACAAAAACCCAAAATTGATCAACCAAACAATGTTATTATCCAATAAAGCCACCAAAACACTATTTATGATGACAGAAACCTGGAGTTCACTTGGCATTGTCTTATCTGTACCTGACATGCCCATATGATGAAAATGGAAACCAAAAATCATACTTGTATTTACAGGTGGTGACTCTGTGACATGACGAAAAATGCTTGGTTTTAAGGTGAGCAGTTTTTTGGGCTTCTCCATGGCTATCACCACGGCCAATACTGTCACTTGCTTGCTTTGGGATGAGAGTGAGTTTGGAGAAACATTACCTTAACATTGCAAGGTCAGCATCCTGGGGAGTGATAAACTAATGTTCCACAACTGGATTTTGAATTCTTAAGCTACTTAATATTACTGGTAAGATTCCCAAGAAGTTTCTCTAGTGTACCCATCAGAAATTCTTCTGTTAGGCATCACCATAGCAGAGGGCTTTACACTCTTTTTCTGAGTCTGGAACCAGGCAGGCTTTTGTAGCTGGGCGAAAAGTCTTCTGTTTATTTAAAGTCATTTTTAACTCTAATGTTCTGAAACTCACAAAACAGATATCCAGTACAAAATTCACCCTATATTTATCCCGGGGCATACTTTCTTCTTAATATTTTGATTAATTTAGGTTTTGCATATCACTACAATTTCAGAAAGATATTTAGGTCGTATACAGTGGAGGAAAATAACAATTCCAGTTTGGATATACCACGAGGGAAAAGTTGAAATTTACAAAATCAGTGCAAGTTTTCATTACTTCTCCGTTCCTTGATTTATCTCCTGTTCTCATAGGGACTGGAGGAAACAGATGAAAAATCTAAATATCACTTTTCTCATCTTTTGCATATATACACCTCTTAGGCAACAGTGACATTTTTTAAATATCTGCCTGTTAGTATCTCTCAAAACATTCCACAAATTCTGCAGTTATCAGCCAGACATGCAACTGATGCAGAAAGAATGTGAAGAAGAGAGAGAAGAGAGGGAAGTACTAAATATGAAGAGGATTGAAAAGCAGGAAGGAAATCTTTCATTCAGCTAGGGGTTTTGAAAGGAAAGTACTCCTGTTCACTAAAAAAATAAAAAATGTAGAAAGAGGTTTTTCACCAGCTCTAACCGAACAGCATAACAAAAGAGTGTACTTGTTTCTATTCTTTCTTGTAGTCTTTGTAGATTTACATGGGTCAGAGTCAGCAGAGAAAAGCTAACACAAGTAGTTTTGTGACTAGAATGAGAGAACTAGAGACCAAACTAATTTCCCCCCTTATCCCCTGTTTGTTCCTTACTCCAAACTTAAGCTGTCCCGCAATAGAATTTATCAAGTAACCTAGAAACAGAAATTTGCCTGATTTACCATGCTTAGTTGTTCTATTTCTTATTTTACAGGAACCAATATTCTAAAGCAGGTTGCCATAGAATTGTATCAAGAGAGTGGCTTTTGAAGGTCAACTTTCCTTGGCTGCTGTTGGAGGACAACCATGTATTATATATACTATCTTTGTTACAGTTCATACTGACTGATAGAGCCATTCATGTTCCAGGATAGTTGTATTTCTCTTTTGTAGCAAGGTAGCCAACATCAACTACCAAGCCTCTACATGTGATGTTTCTCTAGATGCAGTAATTATGGTATCTTCCTGTCATTTGTTTTGTTGTTTTTTTTTTTTGGTAGGAATAAATCTTATAATCAGTTCCTGCAAATTTGGAGTGTAACAAAACAGAGATTTGTATATTTTTATGTACTACATAAAAAGCCAGTCCGCAGTGGAAACACAAAGAGTGTGCTAGCTAGAGTCCTCACAGTGCATCTTGACCCAAAAGGCTTCTCTACAAACCCCATAGAAAATCTTGCAATCTTTAACAGGTATTTTCAATAAATCTGATTCAATAATGAGTGGGTTTTTCTATGCCTTGGAAAGTCTGATGTAAAGACATCTAACATGCTAGTGCTCTGAAACAAAATATCATGTACCTTGTGTAAGAGCAGTTTCTTATGCTTACTACGAAGAGAATCTCATTTTAGAAACAGTCAAAAGGAGAACATCAACAATAGAGAAACTGTGCTTGGGAAGTTAATGAGATGAGATGGGATGAGTGCTGTCAGGCTTCCACTAGACATTACACCTATCATTAATGATTTTTTTTTAATAATTATAACAAAAAATCAAACCTTTGCTGGTTTCCCTTAAAAAATGAATGCATCTTAATTAAAGTAGTATGTGTTGAAGCTGGGATGGAGATATGTTGGTATTAACATTCTAACAGAAAAAGCAAGGTTCTTATTAGGACAGGATGCACTATGTAACACGTCAAAATAAAAATCACTACTAAAACAGTTGTAGGAGCATATGAGAATTCAAATTTATCCAGTAAATCAAGATGCAATTCAGTCATTAAAATAAAACCTGAACATTATTACTTCCCTCTCAAGAGTTAAACGCCAACTGTGGAAGGTCCTCATCTTCCAGCAGCAACTGGCTGCTTGGCAGGGTCTGTGGGTGGCTGTGTTGGCAGTGTGAGAGTGGATCTTGGGATCATCACGTGGTTAAACTGCTGAGGGCTGTGCTGCCTCGTTGACCTGGATGTCATTTTCATTTGATTCATTTCTGCTTGTGCAATTGTATTTGTCTATGAAAAGGTTGCTAGATAAGATTAGAGCAATAATGTTAAATATTCTCATCTCACATCATTGCTATACTTATCTTTTGTTCATTCTGCACATTTTCCTTCATACATTTTTGCCTTCATTTCAGTACAAATCAACTCTGAATGTCAGTATTTCTAGCACTGCCACTTCTATTAATGCATGACAACTCCTTTTTCATCTTTTAGACTTTCTCTCCCCATTCCCTTTCCTGTGGTTCAGCTTCAGTAAATAAATATGAAGATTTTTTCAGAAAAGAAAAACTAAATATGTTTGGTTTTATTTTTCTAATTTTTTTTCTCTTAATCTACAGATCTAAACAGATCTTCTTGTGTTCTCAGGTCAGTCTGGGGCCCAAAGAATTCAAACATGGGTATCTGAATATATTTAAATATTTCTTTTAAAATACTGCCATTAAACTAGGCATGAGATTTCTACTGAAGACTAGAAGAAATTTCTATATATGGCATACTTTTAAATATGCTTAGATGAAAGTATCTATTCCCCTACCCACTCAGATATTCTCTTTCCAGCATGTTAGTAAAAATTTGTCATGCCCATTTACTACATGGGTTCCAGGAGAGCAGTAAGGCACCTTCAAGGACCATGCTCCTTACATGACAGGGCTTTTTATAAAACTAGGAGATAAAACCTCAGAGACTTACACAGCATTAAGTTACTTCATCACTACCAAAGTCCAAAGATCATACCTAGTTTCCTGAGGGCACACAGTTTCCTAGGTGCTTACATTCTTGATTTGACTTTAAGATGAAGATCTCTGCCTGTGAGTTAGAGGTGAAAGAATTCTGCTTTATTTGGGGCCAAGTTTAACAGTGTAAACTTAATTTACTAGTAAGAACTATCAGGATCCTTACCCCTAACTCTTCATATCTAAATTGAAAGGGCACATTAGCTCTGTGCCCCTCTTCCACAGAGGTGTGCAGAAGCAGCCAGAAAATGAAGGAAGCTCTGCTCCCCAGCTTCCAGGACAGGGGGACAACACAGGATAGAGTCAGCTATCCACCAGAAGAGCAAAGGAAGGAGGATGTCCTTTCCTCCCCACTGCTGTCTGCCATGATGTGAAAAAAACAAACCTTAAGAAGAAGAATGACATAAAAGAAGAGAAACAGGAAAATAAAATCCCTAAATAACACTGCATTTTGTACGTAGAATCATCCACTCATACCCCTCTTTTCCAATATCCTTCCCCTTCATTTCAGAACCATTATGTTAACAAGCTGATTCCTCAGTGGCATTTGTGATGTAAGGCAGAGATTTTCAATACTGCCTAAAGGATTAGTTAACAGAAATTGAGCATGTAACTCTCCTTTGAAAATTCGATCCTTAACACTTTGCCCTCTAAGAGTTTACAAATCCCAAGAAGTTAACGTTTAAGATTCAGAATCGCTTCATTATGAAAACTATGCTATTTCATTACAAGACCCTGCTGATTTGTGAGCAAACTTTAAAACCCTTTTACCCTAATTAAAGGCATTACTTCCCTAAATTCATCCATTCTGTGGCACCTTGACTTCTACAGAGGGATGTGATTTTTGCATACTTGATGAAAACACAGCTTTCACCAGTTTAGAAGGCAGATCAGCATATTAATGTGTTAGGGGGCATTCAGCATGTCACTCTCTCAACAAAGGTCGTAAGTACTGGAACTGAAATAATGAATCACTTCATCAGAGTAGTCCATCACTGCTGACAATATTTATCCTTCCAATATTTCTACTTTCTTTGGAGCAATTTGAAAATGTTTCAATATGAGCAGCTTATCTCGAGGTTTTTTATAAGTATGAAACAATATACCAGTATAACAAACCTACTCGTAAAAAGATTCATAGCACATGGATTTCAGAGCATACATTTTGCTGAACTATTAAAGTAATGCTGCCTTAAGTGTTAAAATTAGAATGAGCTCCAAAATCTAGACATTTTTCACACCTATCATTTTCAGTAGATTCGCTCACATTAAGAAATGTATTTGTAAATGGAAGTAAAACTAAGACTCTTCAAGAAATTATGAATATATCACTGTGGTATTTGACTTTGTGGTATCACAGAGCATTTTAAATTTAGTATCTTGGAAACAACTGATTGTGAGGCCTGTAGTTCCCTAGGTCCTCCTCCTTGCCATTTTGAAGACAGAGGTAACCTTTGCTTTCTTCCTGTCCTCAGCTACCCCTGCTGACTAAAGTGACCTTTCAAAGATGTTTGAGAATGATCTAACAATGATGTCCATCAGTTTCCTCAATGCTTTTGGGTGCATCCCATCAGGTACCATGGACTGCTGGATGTCAGGTTGGATTAAATGGTCTCTAACCCAATCATCCCCAACCAAGTGAATAGGAATCAATTAGGTTTGTGGACAACATTAATTCAGGAATTTTCTTACTGCCGATCAATCATTTATGATCCCTTACATTAATATAAATATTCCATATGACCCTGAGATGAGCTCAGTTAGTCAGAGCATGGTGCTAATAGCACCAAGGTTGCAGGTTTGGTCCCTATACAGGCCATTCACTTAAGAGTTGATCCTTGAGTCCCTTCCAACTCAGAAAGGACTGTGATTCTGTGATATAATAGTGGTTTTAATTTAAATATTTACCTTTTCCCCTGAAAATCTGGTAAAGATCGTTTGTAAAAAGCCTGAGGTATGAGCAGATTATGGATCATTTCTAAGAACGGCATTTCCTCATACTGAATGTTTCATACCTTTATAATTTGAAATAACCTCAAGGTCCACCAAAGATGTAAAAGCCTTTGCAACCAGAACCAGGATACCAACTCATGTCATTGAATGCTATTTTTCTAACTCTAAGCTTAATTCATAGGTTAGCCCTAAAGCTTTAAACTTTAATTGCAAGATTATGTGAGTTTTCTGGTTTTATTATAGATTTCTTAAAGGAATATTGTGTTAATAAACCAAACACTGTCAGCTGTAAGATTTAAGACAAAACAAATCGTATTTTGGCCTTGGGGTCGTACTGAACTGCTGTGATAATACAAGCTTTATATTGTGGGTAAAAGAAGTGATAGAGCATGGCTCAAAACATGCAATATAAAACATGGCCTATAAAAATGCAATAATAAAAAAAAAAGTAATTTAGATCATACAGAAGTTGACTTAATTGTATATCTGAATTCTAAAAACAAGGAAGCATGCATGCACTGGTCCAAGTTCTGATCTCTGAAATAAGAGGAGGTATAGATACTTTTTAGTCCTACTCTAACAGACACTGGAACAGTGTAGTTCTGAGAAGTCCCGAGGATGATGAGAACAATTCATAAGTGAGGTGTTCTGTTTTATCCTGATTCAAACCTCCTCTTAAGAAACCCATGGAAGAACTAAGGTGATCCTCATTTGTTACTTGTTGCATATGTTTATGGAGAGACTCCTTAAAATGCCATAATTTCATATTAATTAAACAAGAGTAAAAAAGACATAAAAACTAATCAAGAAGTATTCACTTGCAATAACCCTCAAATTTTTTTAAGTGCCAAACATTAGGCAATTTCTTTCTAGATGACATTTTAAAATAATGAGTCTCAAAATGTCATGCTATCCTCAGAAATGTGTGGTATCCTCAGTTAGCCAGTCAGAAAATTATTATGTCAGTTTGAATGACCAATTTCTGTGGAAAATGAAAGAATTGTCCACCAAGCAGAAACAGCAAATCCCCAGTGAGTAGATTTCACACCTTTTTGGTTTAACACTGTGCATCTCGTATTCTTTTGACTAGACTATGTCTTACTTCCAAATTTTATGTGAATGCTTCAATAAACCAAAGTTTTTAACAAATATAATATTTACAGAGTAATGTAGGTATAATCCTAACCATCTTTATATTTATATAAGCAAAATACAGTATAAAAATTATATTAATGTTATTCCACACTTGGAAATATAAAATATCTTTCTTGTTCAACTTTGTCTTGCCATTAATTTACAAGTTGCTGATAAATTAAATTCTGCTTCACTTTTTTTTATGTTTTAGCAAATTCTGAAAATCATATAAATCTTGGATTTCTTACCTTACCTTCTCTGAAATCAAATGTGAAAACTAGTTATTACAGTATAGAAGTGTCTTTACAGAGCACGTCTCAGATTCTACAACACCAGTTCTAAAAATAACTTATTTCCCATGAGGACAGAACTCAACTATCGTAAGTAGAATTTACTACTGATCTCCTCTATCTTTTGATAATCATTAATGACAACTTCAGACAGAAAAGGGCAGATATAGTAAAAAAGGTGAATATTATGGCTCTTAAAACTGCTGTTGCTAGAGGCTACATTTTCTTCCATGAAAATCTCTGCAAATGTGAAACTCAGTGTTTCCAATGGCTGTATTCTTTTCCATCTCCAGATATAAAGTCATTAACATAGTATTCTAGACAAATTCGCAAGCATCTTCTTCAATGCGTAAATAAATAATTAATCTTAAACTCCTTCTTCTACTGATTTTAAAAAAATCTTTACAAAATTGCTTTTTTAGTGCAGTGCCTAATATGAGCTTATTAAATTCTTGCCAGTACTACTGATCACCAAGTGATACTACTAATCACCGAGATTACCATGTAACATGTGGATATAAATGTATAGATTCCGCTTTTGATTACTCCACCAAGTACTTCAGGGAATTAATTTTTCACATTGTATTCAAGCTATTGCATTGAAATTCTTGAAGAGAGTAACTGGGGTAGACCAATTAAGGGAATAAAGCCTTAATTTTCAACACCAGTAAATTTCAGCAAAAGAGTAGCTTTGCTTAATGATTCACTGACTGCCTAAATATGCAAGAAAAGACTTTATGGTAACATTAAGATCCAAGGAAAAGAACAGTTTTCAGGATTAGGCTGAAATAGAGATTTGTCAGATAAGAAACTGTATGACAGATGAAGCTGTATTATTTACTTATTTACATACATTGAGTAGCAACGTCGTGTACTGAAAAATTACAAAAGAAGTGGTGTGGTTTGGTTTGTTGGGGGTAGTGGGGAGGTAGTCCCCTAATCAGGAAATTCCAACATTTATTGTAGTCAGAGTACATGCTCGAAGAGCATTGCCTTTCCAAGGCCCTTTGCATATGACTAACACTGTATGCCATGCCAAGCGATAAAAGCAGACCTCTACTTTTTCCACATCAGGTACACAAGTGGTGGATTTCCTTCACCCTAATAGTCTGCTCAAACACATCAAGTTTGCCTGGAAAGCTCATGATTTTGGCTTAGTAGAGAGAGGAAACAATTAACTGTCTCTACACGCACTTCATAGGAGGTTTACTACAGGATGAAACCCAGATTTATGAAGCATATGAATCATATTTGCTTGAAAGTTGCATCAAACCCTATCTCACAAGCAGAGCCACATGCTAGTGATAAGTGTCACAAGAGATCAATATGAAGAAATTTAGTTCACAATTCAAGGTCAACTTCACACCCCTGCTGAAGCCTCCAGTCTGTCTCAGAAAATGTCATCCCTGACTCACAGCTGTAAAGATCTCTCAAAGCAGTGAGTTGTTGATAGTTCAGTCCCCAGAGGGCACAAGGAAACAGCGTAATTCTGCCACTAATTCAGTCCTATCCTCTAGGGTAATCAGAGGATAAATATGAAGGGGGAAAACCTGGTTTGAGTACTCAGGCACTAGATTGAAACTGCTCTGAGTTGGAGAATGAAAACTGACTCAGAATATTTTGCTATGGAGCATTCACTCTTATAGCAGAATGTTCTTCCAACAGATAACATTCTTATGCTTTTTGGGAAGAATTCAAGATAGAATACTGGCAGGTTGTAAGCAATATTAATTGCTAATTATTGTAAGAGACAAAATTTACTTTCACTTTTGCTAATTTAAATCTGTTGTGTTCTTGATTAAGAAACTCAGCCTTATAACACCATGGTAAGATCATTCCAAACAAGAAAAAAATCTAGCACCTGACTCTTTAAAGTTACTGGCAGGTTTACCGCAAACATGAAAATTAAGCCACTTAGGCATATATGGAATTCCCACTCATCTAAATTAAAAGTGCTTGCCTCTATCTGTCTCTCCATCTGTGAAATTAAGAATGAGCCCTGCTTCATATTAAGTGTACAGAGCTGAAAGGAACCAAAATTGCTATAGCAGGAGTTCCAGCTTACACTATCATTTTTCAATAACACCATTACCTGCACAACATTTAAGTTCAAATAAAATGTGTAATATTATCCACATTTTATTTATGTAGAGTATAATAAGGGTTGTGACTACACAATCTCAGCCTCTGTGGCTCAGGATCACCCTTAGAAATACCTAGACAGATACAGTCAAAGACATTAATTCAAAAGAAAAATGCAGGCAAAAATTTTATCATGTGCAGCTAAATGAAGAAATCTGCCTGCTTTTCTTCCATCAGTCTTTTGGAGGGGAGTTGTGAACTCAACCAGCACATCCTTATCATTCAGGGAATAACTCCTTTGGGAGGACTCATCCAGCCCTGTATTAGTGTATACTACTTTCTCAGTTACCCATGAGCATTCCTTTTAAAGCCTTACTCCACACAATGCATGAGACTTTCTCCTCTGCATCTCTGCAATTTTGTATGAATTGGTTGTTCAGCTTCATGTCCACCAAGTTTAACTCTATGTAGATGTCTCTACTGCTCCTCCAAACTAGAGAGTCTAAAACCAGCTGATGGTGTTCCCACCCCTATAATGAAAACTCTCCAAGCACACCTGTTAAGGCATGGGTGGATTCACATCAACTTCTCTGAAAGGCACCAGGTCTCGCAGAGCATCAGGGCAACTTACCAGGCAGTTCTGACTGTAGCTAGAACATCCTTCATTCCAGATTAAAATAAATCTGTAAAATAGACACTCTCTGCTACTGGTCTACTCTGGTGTAGGTAGTCCTTTATCAAGGAAACCAAGAAAAGTGCTCTAAGGAGATTTTGGTGATAGAACCCTTTATTTTGTTTAAATACTTGTGTAAGTGCTACCAAAGAAAAAGTTGAGGCTGTAAGCAGCCTGTATCCAGCGAGGCACTTACCAAAGCTGGAGTTACACAATATTACAAAAAGGGGAGGAAGCAGGATGTGAAATGCAGGAAGGCCTCAGAACAAGCATTTGTTAAGTGCTGCAATATACCATGCGTTAGACAAAGCTGAGATAAAATTGCTACAGAAACAAGCTGTTTCTAAAATTGTATTACTTTGGCATGGTAGCAGAGTGTGATTACATTTGGTGCAGAGCTGGAGGCCTGGCTTTGATTGCCTGGTGAGTGTTCCCAACAGTAGCTGTGCACTGGTACAACCCTCTTCAGTCCCCCGCTCCAAGGAGGAGGAAATGACCGTGTCCCTGTGCACTCCTCCTTCGGGAAGTCAGCAGTGAGCTCTCTGCAAACCATCCCCATTTGCTACCTTGTTTTGGAAAGCTTTTGGCCCATATTTTTTAATTGAATTCTCACACAGAATTTAGTAGTTATTTAGCATCCAGGACATTGGGAAGAGCATGAGTTTTCCTGCAGTTGTCATTAGTAACACTGAACACCAAGGGAATGGATTTCGATGATGCACAGCTAGTAAGGTTAATCTGTATCATCTGCACTTTTTTTCTTTCTTCTCTCTACATTTTCTCAGATGATATGTGTCTTGACTTGAGATTGTTAATCCCATTTTCTGAAAGGGATGGGAAAAAGCGTGAGGGTGTCTGTTCTCTGTGTAGCAGTAGAAAGGCCCTGAGCTGAAACTGAGCAAGCTGCATATCACATTTCATCAGAGACAGGAGTAAAGTGCCCCAGGGAAACACAGCACTAAACTAAGAAATAATAAAAAAGAAATAAAAAGTAAAGAACCTATGAGCAAGTGTGCTGGCAACTCTAGGGAAGCTGTCATTTCTGCTTCTTGGATTTACCTTTCTGTGCCCCACTGTGCAGTCCTGACTAATCTGAAATTGCAAATACCTGGAGTCCAGGATCCCCAGACTCCTCATTCAGTCTAATACTCAATAAAAATGGTCACCAGTGCAGCTATTAGTAAGAGTAAGTAACACGCTGCCTGTGGATTTTTCCAATTGCTCTCTGGTAACTGTCAGAGCAATTAATGTGTTCAGTGCCAGGGATGCTTCCCCTGAAGAATTTCTTTCGAGGAACAAGTTTTTTGTACTGCCAGAATAACTTATCTTGTTTTACCCTGGTAGTCTGAGCTAGAGTTTAGCCAAAAATGTCTGGTGCAGGAAAAAAGAAGAGACTCAGGCATTCACTGCAGGTAGGACATAACATTCTTTCTATATATGTGTTTTTAATTTAGATTTAGGAATATGTGCTCTAAGTACCCAAATGCATTGTTAGCATTAGCAGTAAAAATCGTATTGCAGTTATAAATTCATTATAGCTCATTCCTTATGTTTCCCAGTCTGTCCTTTTTGTGAGACGCACAGTAATTTTCCCCAGGTTTCTGCAGCAGTTTCATAACAAACATGCAGGTTGCTGAAGCTGAACCTCC
The DNA here is from genome assembly GCA_013400235.1 of Oriolus oriolus. Lineage (NCBI taxonomy): Eukaryota > Metazoa > Chordata > Aves > Passeriformes > Corvidae > Oriolus > Oriolus oriolus. The sequence goes on from VXBT01010829.1 coordinate 821,412, forward strand.
AAACACTGGACTCACTATTTTTTAATTGAGACATGGGGAAATGCGCAATGATGCAGCATCATCAGCTTCTCTCTCAAATATTCCATCTTTCAGTAGAGCAGCAAGAAATGGGATATAATTAAATCTCCAGGTTTGAAAATATTTCCAAGTTTTGAAAATCTTTTTAAAGTGCATTTAAGATCACAGGAATTTGGAGGAAGAGAATGAAGTTAACTGGAAATCCTCAGTATGTGTCAGCTCTAGTTATGCCTCTTGACAATGTTAACCACTTCACATTGAAAAATTCATGCTGCACTTTCAACAGTATTTCTTATGTGGATTTTAAGCCTCAAATTATCAATAGAGAAAACTCAAAAGTCTTTAAAAAATGTAAGTTTCAAATTTTTAAAAAACTATTTATTCATATGAAAATATTCCATTAAGAAACCAGAATCTTTATATGAAAATTAGTCTACTTGAAAAATGTCTATTATAAATGAGAATTAAAACTCATCAGAAAAATAAAAGTCAAGGAAGATTATACTTTATCAGTCACCATTTCTTTTTAGAGAATAGGAAATCAATGCAGGCTTGTTGGAGGAACTTTTCTGGAATTACTCTGCCCAAGTTTTTGGGTAGCAGATACAAAAAACCAAACCAAAACAAAGCAGCAATATTTTTGTTCATTCTATGACAGTGAAAAATTTGCATTTTGAGTGAAAACTTCACAATACAATTTGCAGTGGTTTGATTTGTAGCTTTTAACTTTTTGTGAGATAAGAATTAGAAGTAGGGAAAGCAGGCACAAACTTTAGAGAATATAAAGAAGTTTATTACTAACAAGGTTAAAAGTTAAAAGAAATAATAAGAAATTAAATCAAAAACCCCTCTTTTTCTCTTTCTAGTACCTCCCACTTTACTTAAAGTGCACAAAGGACAACATCATATAATATCAGTCAGATGCAGGTTTCAAAAGTCTTTTTTATATTTGAAAAAAAAGAGGTTTCTTCTGCTTTTGTGGTTCCCAAACTGCTACCAGCAAAACAGAGTCCCGCCCGGAGGAATGCCCTGCTGCTGTAACATTTCTCTCTCTCTTGAACACTGTTGTTTTCCCACACTGCTTTTACATGGGATATTATCTTTTTAAGGATAAGCAAAACTCCAGCCTGGAAAGCAAC
>VXBT01010831.1:0-10845 GCA_013400235.1 Oriolus oriolus
ATTTTTAATTTTTTTCTAAAAACAAGAGTTGCTTTATTTCTGACAGAATACAGACCTGCCAGTCTGCGTGCCCTGTCAGTACCTTCCACATCCGGGTCCTGAGGTGTGACCGTGAGAGCAGTGCATGTGACGGAAACTTCTTGTGGGTGTTTGATTGTAGTTGTGGACAGAGAGAGTGCTCTTTCAGCTCCTCAAAGAGATTCCCTGCTGATTCCGAGCTGGTATCTCCAGCACGAGTAGTCAGTCTACTGCCTTCATATACTCCTTTTCCTTGTGCTATTCATGGGAAATACACCTCCATAGATTAACATCCTTTTATAAATCTGACAGAGGGAAACAGAACTCAGAAAATACCTGTAGCTCCAGAAGAGCTCCTAAAAGCCTTGGTGAAAGCTGGTTAGTATATCCCACTCTGTTAACCTGGGACCTGGGAAGCTGAACTTTTGGTTCCTGTAGGGATGTGCTGTATCCTACGCAGCCAGGAGGGCTCAGTCAGAGCCTTGCTGCAGGGACTCTCAATTTCACACCTCCTGGGGTGAGCCACAGAGGTGGTCCAGCACAGCTCCTGCTCCCGGTTATGCCTCCTGATGATTGCCAGGGACAACTCCTGCTGCTGCTGCAGTTGTACCATTACTGGCCAGATCTGCTGTGTGCAGACATTGGCATCCAGATGTTGGGAACAGACCTGTGCTGAATTTGTGTTCGCCTCACACTCAGCACAGCACCGAGGCGGAAATTATTTCCTGTGAAATCCTGGCTGTGCCTGCCAGACCTCAGCATCAGGGGCGGATTGGAGCTGGACCCAGCACACAGCCCTGGCCTGAAGCCTGGAGGAGCAGACGAGGACAGTGCTGGTGCAGCTGCTCCCTGGTACACACTGGGCTCTTCTCCATGAGAACTGTATGGGATCCCTCTTGGTACCTGGTGCAAAGACACCAGAGCCAGAGGAACTGATCTCTGAAGACAATAATCCTTGAGCATCTGAAGCGCACTGGGAGATTATCCCTAGTGCAGAGCACAAAGGTTGTCTCTTGTGTTGTCTTTTCTCCTGCCAGTGTCTGCTGCTGCTGGACAAAAACCCAAGACTGATGGACACTGTGAGCTGAGCAAGAATTGTATCCTAGGGACAGTACCAGCCTTGGCTGTGCTGCTGCTTGGCATACAAATTGGTGTTATCACATCACATCGGCTGATGAGAGACAAGTGAGTTGGCTTTTCCTTTGAGTTATTTATTCTTGCTGTGGGCGATAAAGTACTCGCACCATGTTGCAGTGTCAAGGCAGCTGTGGAAACCTCTGAAGTGCAATTTTAACTATGCTCTTAATTCATATCTGTTAAGAGTCTTCAATTTTTGCAGCAGAGCTCATCCAGATGCACAAGTACCTAGGTGCAAACCCCTCACCTCATCCCATCGCTCCCATGGCCGACACTGCCTCTTCACAGGACCACTGGATTTCCCTGGACTCACCTCAGCACACACTGTCCTGGCATCCTTGCTTCCGGTACCAGCAGAGATTTTTTACATTATGAGAAGATGATAATGGTTTAAGCGGTAATATAAATAAACCTATTTCCAAAACCAGTGAGTTCTTGCCTCTTGCAGCTGTTTCTATCAGAGTAGCACAGAGCTGGGAGCAGGGCTGAAGCTGTCAGAGGAGCTGTGAGAGACATGCACTGCAGTGTGGGATTCGTTTTGGCTAGCCTCAGCGTGATTTCCCAGCAGTGGCCATCAACAAGGCTTTCCTGCACCAGAATAGGGACATGCTGGTCAGAAGTGAGGTGCAAAATTTTCTCTGCAAGCTCATTTGTGATGCTGCCCTGAATCGGGATGGTCTTGGCAGAGTGGGAAGGATGTTCTGGGAAGCATGAATGTGCAGTGCTGAGCACATCATGGAGAGCTGACATGGTGCCTTAGGCCATGGGCAATCTGGCAGGAGCCCCCCAGAGAGCTCAGAGAGGAGCAGAAAGCTGGAGCGGGGCTGGGTGGTATAGACAGGGGAAGGAATGTGATATTATCACAGGAGTGGTACTAAAAATTAAATCAGTAACAGAGACAACAGTTGTAGTTAAAATGAGTCTTCTCCCAGTCACAATGGGAAAGAAGCCACAGGCGAAACAAAGCAAAGAAAGAGTGCTGTGGTATTTTGCTTTTGTGAGTGAGGCAGTTGCAGGTTCTCTGTGGCTTCTTAATTTTGTACGGGGGTTTGACTGAGACAAAATACACCTGGGTATTTCCTGCTCAATTCCTAGAGAGCTGGANATCAGCAGCCAAAGCTGGATGTGTGAGTACAGCAAAGCTGTTTTTCAGGAAACCCGGCGCAGCTCTCTGAGGCTGTCCCCTGAAGTGTGTGGGGAGGATATTGCCAACAGCAATTGCCAGAGAGATCCTTGAAGGTGTCTGTGGACACTGTGGGATTTGGGAGGGTTTCTTGTAATTTTGGCTCAGGTGGTAAAGATTGTCCCAAGACAGTGCTATTCCCTCTGAAGTGGTGAAGAGGAACCACTGAGCTGCTCACCCTTGTCCCTCTGCTCTCCACAGCCAGCTCCAGCGCCAGGTCTGGGCTGTCTCTCATGGGCCTCTCAGCAGCCTCTGAGATTTCTGCCTCCTGGGAGGGCAGCCCAAGGCTCTTTTCAGAAGACAGCTTTGTCTCAACTCTTCAATCAAGCCACACAAATTCTTCTCGCATAGACACCCGCACCTGCAGCCCTGCAGATGCACATGTCAACTGAGAGCTGTGGGACACACGCAGGGTCACGCCCTGCAGTGCCATTTCTGAAATGCCTCGGCTGCTTCTGAGGGAGCTGACATGCCTACGTGGCACTGCAGCAGGAAAACAGCCCTGGATTCAACTGGGTGCAGCGAAAACTGCCCCTGGGTTTCTCTTTGTCCTGATCTTGTGTGTTGCTCTGTCCAGCGACCAGGCCCTTGGTTTCTCGCTATATCCTGTTTTTTCCTGCTCTCTCTCTATATTGCCACCTATCCAAGGCTTCTTCAGCAGTCTCCATCCTGACACCAAGCCCTGATTTTCTTGCTGCCTCCCGCTCATTCTGCCTCTCGTCCTCTTTCCCTGCTGTCTCTTCCTGCATCTCTGGTCCCGTTTCCTGCCCCGCTTTTGCTCTCGCCGCCTCTCTCTTCCGCTTCCTGCCCCCTATCTCTTCTGTCTTTACTTCTCGCGTCTGCTCCCTGCGCCACGCTCAGCCCAGATTCCCGGGCGAACTGCCCTGGCCCCCGTTCTCTGCAGCCGGGACACGGCGGGGAGCTCTGCTGCAACGGCACGACGTGCATATCGGGGCCGGCACAGGCGCCTCGGCCCGCGGGCTGGAGCGGGGCAGCTCCGACCCAGCGGAAGCAGCCGGAGCTGCGGCCCGGGAAGCGCGGCCGGCACAGCCCCACAGCGCCGTGCCCGCCCCTCACGGCCCCGTGCGAAATGGCGGCAGCGCGGGGCAGGAGCCCGCGGGCCGCGGCAGCGCCGCCTCCCTGCCGTGCCACCTGCGGCAAGCGGCTTCAGCAGCAGCACCACAGGTGCTGTGTCTGGGGACACTGTCCCAGTGCTGGTGACGAGCCGGCGAGCAGCGTATTGCCGCGGAGTGGATTAACGGAGAGACTAGGTGTGTGGCGAGTTAAGGAACAAAGAAGGGTGGTGTTGATCGGTGCCTCCTCTCGCGGAGGAATGGAGGGCCCGAGATGCCGCCCAGACCCGACGCCGAGGCGGCTGGGCAGCCTGCCTGGGTTCTGGGCAGGAGATGTCACCAGGAGACCCTCCAGCCTAGTACAGCTCTCTGCTCAGTATGCGCTGCAGCCTTGGAGGTGGGCAGAGAGCTGTGCTTGATTCCAGAAGATGGCATTGGCCGAGTTAATGCAGCTTGACAACTGCAGACTGCTTCTGAGCCTTGGAGACACCCCAGAGGTGGAAAGTTGTCAGTGCCTCTCTGCTTGCAGCTATAAACACCTGGGGTTTAATTGGTGCTTCCTGGGCAATTAAACCAAAGGTGTTCTGTAAGGCCTTCCAAGAGATTCTGAGCCTTGGGGGCCTTGCACACAGACGTCATGAATATTTCCTTCTCAGAAGAGCTGCTCAGCTGAAAAGCTACTCATGTTAACTTTTATCTGTGGGAACCTTTGTGTGTGTCCCATGGCAGTGCCTCGTGGTGACTGAGGACAAGCAAGAGGGAGCTCAGGGCCTCTGGACAACTGCTTGAGGGATCTGGGGCACATGTAGTATTTTCTTCTGCCCCTTGCAGTGAATCAGTGTTATGAATAGATGTGAAGGGTTTAGATGAATCCCTGCCTTTTGCCCAGGCTTCTGGCAGCAGGCAGTAGCTTCATAGGGATGGCCAGCACTCCAAAACCCACTCTCGTTCACAAGTTCTTTAATAATTGTTCATTTGGTCTACTAAAGAATGAATTATTTATTTAATAGATACAAAAGTAACAGACATAAGACTTAGACTATTACTACGGAAAAAAAAGACAAACTGTTAATAGCTAAATACAGATTGCAAAATAAGGTACCTTTTTTTAATAAAGCTTGCAAAGAAATACTATAGATTAGGATTCAATATATCTTACCATCCAGCTGTTGAAGGGACGCATGTAAATCCTTTCCCTCAATTTCCGGAAAAGTAACCACAAAGATGCGTCGCAGCTTNAAGGGCCTGGTTGCTGGACAGAGCAACACACAAGATCAGGACAAAGACAAACCCAGGTGTAAGAAACGGCCTAGTCACTTGTGCAGGTTAACTAGTTTATTAACAAAACTACAAGTGGAAACAGGAAATTGAGATAAGCCCAAAAAATCCCAACGGGAAAGCAGAGCAAAACAGCGCACGATGCTGGGTGTTCCTTTGGTCAGGTAAGATATCGCAGCAAGACCTCATGCAGAGCACAAGCTGTCCTTGAACAGGATTGTTCCTTCTCCTGATTCTCACTGCGATTGGCTCGTTTCAGGTTCTTTGATTGGCTCGTTCTAGCGGAGCATTCCTTTCCAATCATTTACTTAAAAGTCCATCTTATTGGTCCATTCATCCACCAATCCGAGCTCAGAGTGATGTTATTACGCCTGCTGCCAGCTTCTAGAAGATTCCTTTATTAGCCATCCCATAACAACCCCATCTGGTGGTTACATAAGATTGCACGCTATAACTTAATTAACCCTAACTTACAACAAGCTTAGCCCTAATATAACAAAACAACTCATTAACATTGCAACATTCCTACCTGTATAACCAGCCTACGAAAGCCAGCAAATCTATGACACTTCCCCCCTCTTATTCTTTGATCAGGTCCCACCCACATCATCCCATCAAACCGGGCTTCCGGAGGCTCTATATAGCCTTCTTAACTTCTGGTATTTTTCATAGATTTCTTTGGCCATCTCTGGGGCTTCTTTCTGTTTTTCAGCTTTTAGCATCATGACCTTCAGTTAATTTTTCCAGGGAGCTCTGAATAATTCTTGATCATTTGAACCAATGAGGATAGTAAGCAAGGGAGAAAAATAATACTGGTTAATGCACAGAGTCCAAAGAATATGATTTTCTTCCACCATTCCCCCCCCAATTAGGTTATCCCACCACCCAGTCTTCAAGAGTGGGGTCCACCACTGAACAGGCACATTAGTGAGTTTCCTGGTGTTTGTCGTGATATTCTTAATTGCTTCTCCATGATCATCAATCTCGATACAGCATTCTGAGGAATTAAACGTCCTACAAATGCTTCCTTCCTCAGCCAGGAGATAGCCGAGTATAAGTCTATTCTGATTAACAGCGGTTCTTATTTGTCTCTTGGGCAGAAATCAGGTCTAAAGCGAGGGCTGTTTGATTAGTGATTATTTCTCGGACAGCTTGTAAACGGATGATTCCATTTAACGTGTAAATAGGAGTTCTATCCCCCCATGTGCCATTCTGGGCCCAGGTGGCAGGGCCATACACCTCAGTTATTCTCTCTGGGGGCCACCCATCATCACCCCACTTTTGTGTTTCACCAATTAATTACCTCCTCTTGCGGCTGAGTTCATCATATAGGGATATTCCTAGTTCTTGTCTAGCATTACACAAGAGTAAAAAGAAGGATAGTTTTATAATCCCTAGAGTGAAACTCCCTGCCCAATCCCCGGGCAACATAACATAAGCCCTCATTCCACACAACCAAAACAACCCATCAGGAGCTTCCCAGAAAGTTTTAGTCCTTTGCCAAGTTCCTTGCCAAAACCTTGAAATGCGTGGTACACCTTTGAACAGATTTGAGTCCCTGGTAATACACTCGTATAATCCCACATGCTGTACATATGAGCACCCCCCTTTCTCTTTTTCAGACCAGTATAGATCAGGGACCTTGGGTATCCACCATTCATATGTTCCATTTGTTACCTTGTAACATTTGCAGGACAACTCTCCTACCTTGGAGGCAAATTGCACTCCCCTCCTCCACAGGCACTCTTCACCTATCATTCCAGACCTCAACCTCTGCAATTCTTCTTGATCTCTTACTGGTGATGATTCTCGTCTTATCTTGTTCGTCTTAATCAGTTTTATTACTTCCTGTAGGCTCAAAGCTGTTCCTTGCCAAGGCCATATTTCAGACATACCAGTGTCCCCACAATTCCAGCAATTTGATAGGTTAAATTAATGACTTACGCGTTGTACTAAGTCCAAGAACAAATTTTTTTCTGCTTAAAAATTTATCTTCTATCTCAACCTTTATTACCCCTTTTAGCTCTTTTTCCTTAATTTGATCTGGTACCGATGCCCCTCCTCTCAAAATATTTCTAGCTGGTTTTCCCTCAGTGCATATCCATTTCTCTTTCATAGGGCATTCCCCTTCCAAATTTTGTAAATCCTCTCTTATTTTTGTTTGTAGATCTATTACTTCCAGACAACAATGTTCTAAATCCTCTGCCGGCTCTCCATATAAGAACTGTGCAGGGTTTTGGATCTTTGCAATGGCCAAATAAAGATTTTCTGTGCCAAGTAACACCAGTTCATATCTTAATATTCAGCTATCAGTAAGCCATTGGGCTGCCTTTTGGATTAAAACAGTTTTGATATCATGCAGGGTGTATGCTTTAATCTTGCTGCCAAATGTTAATTTGTGGCCTTCCTCTATTAATACCACCGTCGCCGCCTGCAAACAAGTAGGCCATCCTCTGACCACCGGATCCAATAATTTTGACAGGTAAGCCACTGGTTTTCTCATCCCACACCGTTCTTGGGTGAGCATGCCATATGCCACCCCCTCTTCCGCATTAACAAACAACTCAAAAGGCTTGTTCAAATTGGGTAGGCTTAAAATAGGGGTACTTGTTAATTTTTCTTTTAGCTCTTTCAGTTGATTATCATCTTCAGGGCTCCAGCTGAGGGGTTCTGATTCCACTGCTTTATCATACAAGATTTTGACTAGTTTGGTATATCCATCTACCCATAATTTACAGTATCCAATTAGCCCTAGTAATTTTCTTACATCCCTTTTTGGTTTTGGAGGAGATAAAGATGTTATCCCCTGGATGCATTCAGCACTCAATTTCCTATAACCATTTCCAGTTATATGGCCTATGTATCTAACTTCCTGTTCTACAAATTGTAGTTTCCTCTTTGAAACCTTCAACCCTTTTTCACCTAAGAAGTTTAACGAGTCAACAGTTGTTCTTCAAACTTTTTCTTCCTCCTCCGCTGATATTAACAAATCATCAACATATTGTAAAATTTGGGTATTTTCTGATGGTCCAGATTGCCTTAGCAGATCCTCCAGGGCCTGTCCAAATAAATTCAGAGATTCGGTGAACCCCTGGGACAGATGGGTCCACCAAAGCTTCTGTTTCCTTCCTGCATCTGGATCTTCCCATTCAAATGCAAACCAATTTCTGCTCTCTTCCGCTAGCAGACAGGCCCAAAAAGCATCTTTTAAATTGGTAACACTGAACCATTCATGATTAGGGGGTATCCTGCTCAACAACATATAGGGGTTGAGCACAACAGGGTATCTGGATATGGTATGTTTGTTCACTTCCCTCAGATCTTGCACTAGCCAGTAGGTACCATCTGGATTTTTCACAGGCAGCACAGGTGTATTATGGGGAGACATGCACGTTTCCAGTATTCCACCTTTTGTTAGGTCTTTTATCACAGGAGTTAACCCTTTTTTCCTCTGTGCTGAGATTGGATACTGCCTTACCCTAATTGGAGAAATTTCCTGTTCCATCTCCACTTTTATGGGCGGTACATCCAACAAACCCCTATCTCCTCCTCCTGCCCACACACCACCATCAATTTCACTTTCATCTTCCTCTCTCGTCAACATTACTTTAGCAACCATCTGTCCTTTTCTGGGAATTACCCCCACTCCAAGCTGGACCTGTAGGTCCCTTCCTAACAGATTACATTCCAACCTAGGCATATATAGTAAATCACACCAACCTTCTCTAGAGCTCCCTTGGATGACCACCTTCTTAATCACAGACACCTCAAAAGACTCACCCTTTGCACCCTTCACCTTACACACTTGTTCACTTAATTTGCATCCTCTGGGTAATTTCGAAACACATGATCGATCTGCTCCCGTATCAATTAAAAATTCAACTTCTTTCCCCTGGGGACTAATTTCCAAATTTATCAAGGACTCTACTGGGTGTTTGTACGGCTTCCCCAGGGGATAGAGCCCCTGACACCCTATGGCGGCGCTGTGGTCTCTATTTAGCCCTGCCCTGGATAGCCAGAGACCCAGCTCGCTCGCTCACAGCCGCTGTCAGCGTCGCTAGGGCACGTGCCAGAGAGGCTGTCGCAGCCCTTCCCCTGAGCACCTAAGGGCTCTCTAGCGATCACCGCTTGGCCTCCGAGGTGAAAGGCGAAAAGGAATTGTAAAGAAAAGCACGGTCCTCCCAGGAGCACGAACAGCATTTTATTGCCTGTCGGGTTCCTTCAGGGAAGAACCCCGAAGGAGCCCTGACATCAGTTTTTAAGGGGCAGAAAAACGGGGAGGGGTTTACAACATCATCCAATAGGGAGAGGGCAAGGAGGCGGGGTATGGGAGGGTCCAGATAACAGGGTCCAATAACAGTGAACTGGGGAGGAGACAGCGAGGGGTAAACAAGAAGATTGACCTGAAAAGCCGTTGGGTGGTGGAACAACCTAGAACTTCACAACAGAGCATGCTCAGGCAAGGGGTGTCAGTCAAACTAGTCCACTGTCTTGGGACAGCCCATCTTCTTCCTGCCCATCAACCCACTCTAGGGCGGGGACTGGGCTAGGGGGAGGAGGAGGCCTCTGCAGTTCCCAGGAGGATGTTTCAACTGAGTACACTCCCACAACACCCCTAGTCCTCAGTTTTGCAGCCCTGAGACTCTTTAAAAACTCTCTCTTCTCTCATCCATTTCTTACAGTTGTTCCTGAAATGTCCCCTCTCACCACAATAATAACACCTTCCTTCAAAGGGCCCTCTATGCCTCTCCCAAGATCTCATCACACCTTTTTGATCCTCCTCACCTGTGTCCACTCTTCCCCCTTCCATACGTTCCCTTGCCACTTCCACCATGCTCTTAGCTTTAGACTTTGTCTTCTCTTCTTCTCCCCTTAAATACACCCTCTGTGCCTCCATTAATAATTCGTTCAAGCCCTTCTGTTGCTAATCCTCTATACGCTCCAGTTTCCTCCTGATGTCAAACCACGATCTTGTCACAAACTGTACTTTTACCAACACTTGTCCCTCTGGACTCTCCAAGTCCACACTCGAGTACAGTTGGAAGTTTCATTTCAGTCTGGCCAGCCACATGCTCAGGGTCTGATCCTTTTCCTGTTGGTTATCAAATGTCCATTTAGCATTAGTGCTTCTAGGGACTGCTTCTTGAATGCCCTTAACCACCAGGGCCCTATAATCCTTCATGTTCCTCCTTCCAAGTTCATCATTTGGATCCCAGTCTGGCTGGTTCAGGGGCATTTTCTCCTCACCTGGGGGACCAGGCCTATATTCCCTTTCCCATATGTGCATGCCTGCTGCTCTGATCAATTGCATTTCTTCAGGTGAGAAAAGAATTCCCAGTATGGAGTTTAACTCGTCCCAAGTTTATATACTTGGGCCTAGAAACTGATCCACTTGGCTGGAAATACCAACTGGGTCCTCCAATAAACTCTTCATTTCCTTTTTAAAGGTCCTGACCTTTGATGTCGTAAGGGGGGGCATTTACAAAACCAATTCCCCCTCTCATTTCTCCCATAGCAACCTCTCTCAAAAGGGAACAAGCTCTCCACCTTCTCGTTACCCATTCCACAGCTCGCGACTTTGGTTCTGGTGTTATAACAATGGTCCCCTGTGGTAATAGGTGGTTTCTCTGGGCTATTTATTTCTTCACAACTACAGGCTGGTCCAACGACCTCACCCTGGGAACTATGAGGACCCACTTTTTCCTGCATTCCACTCACATCCAAAGGTGAGGACTCAGGAGGGGTTGAGGTCACTGGAGCACAACTGAGCGAAATAGACAAGGCCTGTATAGGGGAAAGAGGAAGGGGTGAGGAAGGAGAAGGAAGGGCTACTGGAGGGGTAGGTGGGGGAAGAGACGGGGCCACTGGACGGAAGGGGGAGGAGGCGGGAGATGCTCAAGTGGGTCCCACTTTCTCTCCAATGTTAGTACTTCCCCCCTTTCATTTTCTTTCTCTCTCTCCTTAGACAACCTGTACACCGTAGCCTTTTTATCACTCACTCCTTCCTTCAACCAACACTCGGCATACATCACTTCCTCATCAATAAAATTCTTCCTTGTACCAACATGCTTATGCAAGGCTACACATAGCCACCTTTCCCTAGATCCATACCACAGCCAGTATACAGGCCCCGCTTTGTCACGGTGCCTGTTCCCT
>VXBT01010832.1:0-55060 GCA_013400235.1 Oriolus oriolus
GGGTCCGTTTCAATTGCCGACACACCCAACACCCTCCAAAAGGTGAATCAAGTGTAAAGTGAAGGAGCCACAGGTGCAGCTGGCCTAGCTGGGTATCTCCAAGAAGTGTGAAGTCCTTCCTTCAGCTAATCTGAGCAGATAGTAACCCTCAAGTGGAACAGCATCACACCATGTTGACAGTAAAGAGATCATCTTAGCAGATGAAAGGAGAACAGGCTGTTCATGAAACTCACATAACATTGGGAGGAATGACACAGGGAAAGAGTGGCAGGAGGTGTAGGGGAAGAAAAGAAATAACAGAAATCCATGGAGGGGACTGGAAGACACAAGTCATGGTGGTTCTTAACCATTACAGTCAATGCTGTTCCAAATTTATGAAACTATAGTACTAAGCACACAAACATAACAGAAAGATATGGGTACATACACACAGTCCACATTTCAACTCAGTGGGGGAAAACAAAAAAATTTCCCAACATTCTCCCAACTGTCATTCTTGGGAATGAGAGGATACCTGAGCAGCTTTGCCAGTCGACCATAACTAAAAATCAACTTCTGCTTCTGCTGAAGTTAGTGAGATCACAGAAAATACATTTAAAGAGGTAAGAAAGATGGACTGCAGGACATAGCCCTTTTCCATCCACCCATAAAAACCCACTGCGTGTACTCATTTCTGTCCTCTTTATGAAACTAACAACAGAAATAATGATTGGGTTATTCAGGTTCTGTCTAGAGGAATGAAATCCCCAAACTTTAACTTCATCCCATTTAAAACACTCCTTTATTTGTGGCGCAGTTTCTTGTGCAATGCACCACAGAATGAGTCTAAAACCAATAATCCAAATGCAGTAAAAGTCTCATGCAGCATCCTCAGGACTCTCCCATTTGCTTGTAAAATTACATTAAATGACTTTTTGAAGAAGTGAAGAAGAAGGAGCTGCTGCTGGGACATTTATTCTATCAAAACACAAATAATTAATGGTTGAAAATACGTTTTGTTTAATAATTGCTGTTCTTCATTAGTGTGAACCAAGGACACAGACTATCTGAGACAATAGCATCTGCACCCCATATTTCATTATCACCAAACTTCACATTTCACACAAAAGCATAGCTAGCAAAGCCTTACAGTTTTAATTAGTTTCTGCCATAGCTGTGAAGGTCAGCCAATTATTGTGTGTGAAATTTCAATATGAAGCGGCTGAATTGAAGACAGCATTGCAACATTGTGAAACTCTGCAATGCTGTAAATCTAGCATGATAGAAGTTTTTTTCAAAGCAAAACACCCACAAAATAACATAAATTAATCATCAGGTACGCACAGCTTCAAGGCTTATTGGCTAATTTAACATGTGTTAGAGGGTGCAAAAAAAAGGTAATTTTTGATAGCGTATTATGCTTTGCAAGGTTTCTTCTTATCAGTGTCACCAAGCATGACAAAACACTCAGCTGGGTCCTCATTTCTATGAGGAAAACACAGGGGTTTTGTGGGATTCAGAGTCCTACTGTCAAAAGAAAACAATAGCATTGAGCAGATGAACTTCAGCCATCTAGAATGAGGGTCATGAAACGTACAGCATGCCCTGAAAAACCAGGTCTTTCAAAAATTGGCTCATTTAGGCTCCAGCCTCATGGTTGGCTTTGGAAAATCTTGAGCTAAGTGCGTTACATGTACACATGAGTTGGTGTGTAAAAACATAGATAAGAATTTGGATTCAAATGATAGCCAAATAATCTATGCCCCAGCTGGCACTAAGGAAGTAGTAAAGGATGCAAAATATTGCATATACCTCTGACCCAAGACACAGCCTCTTTGCACATGCCATTCTTGCTAAACACAAGTAATTTATGCAGTGTGTTGTGCATTGGGATTACAGATGTGCAGAAGGTATAGCCTGAACCTTGGATGCATTCAAGGCCAGCCTTACTCTCAAATCTGGACAGTGGCTGCTCATTAAACAGAAATATCTTTTGCCTGTTTCTTTTTTTTTTAATAGATGAAAACTCTGAGTAAATTTTATCATTTTATGTGGTGAACAGTGAGACCTTCAAAGATGCACTTGAAGTTCATTTTTTTATTTGGGTACCACAAGATGACACATTGAAGTCAAATAAGAATGATACAATGGTTCTATACCTCCAGCTCCAGTGAGCTAACAAGACCTGCTCTTGATTATAAATTTACAGGTGAGATTCACTGGATTTCAATGACAGAAAAAACAGAGAGCACAAAGCTTAGAGATAGGATTTATTTTGTGTATTGTTCCTATGTTCAAGCCCTTTTTTTTAAAATTAAATGATCCTGACAGAAAATATATGCAAACTCATTTTTAATCTAGCCTGGGACAGTACATTCAGCTCTAGTAAGCACCATAGTTTTATTCATGTGGAAATACCTGCATGTTCATATGTATATATGCACATCACAACCAATTCCCCCTTCCTGTGCCCCATTTTTTTCCTGCCATTGGGAGGACCAGGTAAGTGATTGTGCAGAGCCTCTGCAGACAAAGCAAAACCAGCAAGGCTGTTTCACTGCTCAGATTCTCTCCTGACTTCCTCCTTTACTGGCACAAAACACATTTGCGGCTATAATGCGACTCACAGCAGTTATTGCCAGAGTTTTTTGTTCTTTCTTTTTTTAAAAAAAGTTAAACTGCATAGCTAGCATTAGATGCTCAAGAACATTTGTAGCCTGCTGCATCAATGCCTATATTTCTGGAGTTATCAAAATCACCAATTTTTGGTTACCAGAGAACTGTATCCTGGGCTGTATCAAAAGCAGTCTGGGTAGCAGGTCGAGGGAGGTGATTCTGCTCTTGTGATACCCCCACCTGGCGTCCAGATCTGGAGGCCCCAACATAAGAAGGATGTGGGCCTACTGGAGGGAGCTGAGAGAAGGGTCATGAAGGTGATTAGAAGGATGAAGCACCTCTGCTATGAAGACAGCTGAGAGAGCTGGGGTTTCTCAGCCTGGAGAAGAGAAGGCTGCAAGGACACCTCATTGTGGCTTTCTAGTACCTAAACAGGGTCCAAGAGCACTGGTGAAGGACTTTTGACAAGGGCATGGAGTGACAGGACAAGGAAGAATGGCTTTAAGCTGAAAGAATAGGGTTAGATTAGATATTTGGAAGAAATTCTTTACTGTGATGTTGGTGAGAACTGTCACTGATTGTCCAGAAAGTTTGTGGTTGCCCCAAGCCTGGAAGTGTTCAAAGCTAGGTTGGATGGGACTTTGAGAAACCTTGTCTAGTGGAAGGTGTCCCTTCAGGGCAGTCAGAACTAGAGGATCTTTAAGCTCCCTTCAAACCCAAATGATTCTATGATTCTGTAATCATAGATTATTAAAACCATCACCATGATAAACATACATTTCTCCTGCCTCTTGAATAATCCCTTAACTAAACCCAGCTGAAAGAGAGATTGTAAAGTAGTTGACAATGTGTTTCCTGCTGCACCTTTTTCAACATCACCAAATAAATCCATGCATGGAGAAAAAAGCGAAAAAAGAAAAGGTTGTTTAGTTTGCATTGACAGAACAGGACTGATGCCTTCTAACAAAGGCTGAGCTGGCTAGAACAGGTATCAAGGGTGAATTAAAAACAAAATTAAACATAATGGAGATCCAGGTCAATTCAACAAAAGAAGAAAAAAGAAAAAGAAGTGAGCACAGTCTTACAGTTAAGAGCCAGATGTTTAGTGTGGTACCCTGAAATAACCCTGTGCCAATTCCAGAATCTCAGCAGAGCTTCAACGAGGTCTGGGAGTCTGAATTCCACTTCAGCTGTGGCCTAGAGCTCTCTGGCACAGGGTACAGCATACTATTTAAGCTGATGCACCCTCCAGGGCCCTATACAGGTACATCAGTGTCTCTATGTCAGCACTGCTAAACAAAAGCCCAAAATTAGCTGTGAATAGGTAGCTTCATGTTCCTTGGTTTCCCTTCCTATCTAATTAGAGCATATTAGCTTCCTTCTGTGCAGATAACTTGTAGCCCATACCAGGAACGTATTTCCTTTTACTGTCCGTGCATAAGAGTGGCTTGCAGCATGAAATCCAAGCTTGAATTTCTAGGTACTGCTTTTTTACTTCTAAACACCAAAGGAGTTGGTTGTGGTAGAAGTAAAATCATGTGTAAGTCCCAGACATGTACCATCCACCACAATATGAAACATTCACTGAAATCTAAAATAGCAAAAAATAGAAAAGGGAGGTGAAATAATTAACAGTGGCACCAAAAATGCTAAAGAAAATGTGTATGTGTATACATTTTTGTACGTGCATAAGCTAATTCCATCTTGTGCATAAGATACATTTTTTCTCTTAAAAGAAATCAGTGAAAGAAAATAATCTAAATATATTGTTATTGATGAGTAACCCAATGGAGAATAGAACAGGATCACCTGAGTAAAAATCAACTCCAGAACAGAAGTGAAAGAAGAAAAAACCAGCCAGACCATGCACAACCAACAAACATTCACACAGAAGAAAACCAAATTATTATTAGTGAAACAGACTGAAACCTGTCTTAGGCAGTTCACCCAAGGGAGCAGCAAAGCTCAGTAGCCTGGCTGAGGGCATCTTTTACTAAAGGTCAGACAAAACCGCAGGAGAAACCTTGGGGATCTCTTAAAGTTGTTCCCTAAGACGGGGGATGCCTCATAGAAGTGGAGAGTTGTGCAGGTTTCATTGTGTTTATTAAACACACACTAAAATATTAAATATGATAGCAGTGGCTGAACTAAATCAAACATACTCTAAGTGTGATACAAATCATCATTAGACAATGTAAACAAACACTCAACACACACAAAGCCACACAAAGCCTTTATTGCAATCCCAGCAATTAGATCCATCCCCAGAGACATGCCACTGGCACCAGGAACCCACAGCCCCCGGAGCCGTACTTGGTTAAGGACACCGGAGACAGGCAGGCTCTTTGTGAGAGAAGCTCTTCCTGCTAAGAGTCTCCCATGCTCACTCACTCCGCCCTGGCTCTGCTCCAGCAGCAACACTTCCCTGCAACAGGGTCTCCTCTCAGCCCAACCCACCGGGGACAAGATTTCTTCCAGTCAGCCTTGCCAACAGCAGCTGCTCCCAACCAAAGAGTCTCTCTCTGGAGAAAACACTCTCTCAAAGCCAGCCATGCTACAAGAAAAGTGGCTCCTAACATCAACAGTCTCCTTTCAAGAAGTAATACAGGGAAAATCCTCACAGCCAGTCTCTTTCCAATGGGAGCAGTTCACATGTTAATCCAATGAATAATTCCAAGCTGGAAGATAAAATATTTAAAGCAAAAAAAAGGCACAAGATCTTCAGATGTTCACAGTTTTCAATCCAGCCTTCAAAGCTCACAAGCTCACTACCATTTGCCAAGCAGGATCAACATGAAGAGTATGTTTAAAAGAAACATGAACAATTGCACCACCAAATCAACAGGGACTTCAAAATTCAGCAAGAACAGGAGCCAGTGGAGCTG
This sequence comes from Oriolus oriolus, assembly GCA_013400235.1. Lineage (NCBI taxonomy): Eukaryota > Metazoa > Chordata > Aves > Passeriformes > Corvidae > Oriolus > Oriolus oriolus. The sequence goes on from VXBT01010832.1 coordinate 5,481, forward strand.
CTGAAGTGCCACATTCAGTACTGCAAGCAGAAGTCCACCATGGTGCCATGATCTAATGTATGATTCAACTGATATCCATATCACACAAGGAAAAAAACCTAGGAATTGTCATATTGGACAGACCCCTTTATCAGGGAGCCAATACAAAATCTACACCAGTTAAGCAGAGGAAATTCTCCGGTGAGGAGGTAGGGCCTAGCCACCATCCTTACTGTCCTACGTTTCCTCCTTACCCTATTATTCAGAGCACAGTTTATGTTCCAAAGCCTAAAGGTCTGTTTGCCCTCAGGGTTGTTTTTATCTCCATCTAATGTGCATGTGCAGAGAGATGCCTAAACCTGACGTAAAAATCAAAACTGTGAGGACTCGTACAACCAATTTCCACCAGGTTACTCATCCATTGCCTACAAAGTGACTCTCTTAACCCACTTCAACTGTCTCTCCTTTAATTTTCTCAAATAACTTTTGATTTCTGTTTTTGTGGAACAGTAAACAGGAATGCTTAACTCATCTTTTTTATACTATTCTACAAAAACAAGCAGAGTTGCACTGTTTCTGTGAAGAGGATATAGGCAATCCAAAGTTCCTTACTGTTGCTGCAGGCTAAGGGCATGTACACAGGCAATTGCTGTTGGATCAGCTGATGTTCAATAACTTGTTAACACTCACACCACTGAGCTTCTCACATTCAGAAAAGCCCACTACGAAACTTGCTTCTTGCTGGTCAAAAATTTTTCAGAAATCCAAACAAATTCTTAAGTAGATCTTTTCTAGCCAGATTAAATCTGCAGAAAATATGCCAGCTAGAGCCTGTGCTACTGTTTGTCTTCTGGTATAATAGATTACTTTAGCACTTTCTTCTCAGTGGTTCAGCCTCTCTAGTTTAAGATCCTTCACAACTCTTATGTATGTATTTTCAGATGGTTTATCATCATGACTTATCATCTGGTAGTAACATTTCTTTTATTGACAAGTCAGTCAATGAAGAGCTCATCTTTACTGGCTGAAAACCAGTATTTGCTTAAGATATTTGAACTGAAGATAGAAGCAGCAAAATCATTTGACTTCTCTGCAATGTCCTTAACATAACTGTCCGGCAGGTTTCCTCCTTCACAGATACACTGAGGCTTGGAATTCATTGCTGTTTGTGCTTATCTGATTAGATTTCCCACCATTTCTTTCCTGCAGTATAGTCTGGTTTCTATAACACCAGTTCAGTTTTCAGAAGGATGGTTGTCTCCTGCAAGTCACTTCTTTAGCTTTAATTTTTAAATAGGCATGCAAGATTTCATACAGCATGCTTTGAAATAGCACAAGTTTGACTAAGCTTTTCAAACTGCTCTTCCCCAAGATGTCACTTAGAGCAGCTTTATCAAATGTTGAAAGTATCATCATGCCGTGCTGGCCTCTTCCACCCTTCACCTCCTGCTCACCACCCCCCGATAAACCTACACCTAGGGGCAGAGCTACATGGTGAAGTCTGGGTAACAAAGGTGTACGTGTATGGTTGGAGCTCCTAATGTTACATCATTCCCATTGAAGGAAAAAAAAGAAAAAAGAAGAAAAGGAAATTCTGTTTCTGATCCTTGTTTTTGTGAAGATACAATCAGAAATATGATCCAAGAGTGCTGACTGAATGCTGTCTGCTCATGCCTTGAAATGTCTGGCAGCATGAGTTGTCACATGATTTTTACTCATTTTTACAGCAAGTCTTTCTCCTTTGATCTAGTAACAATAGACAATGGGATGCATCAAGTATGTTTCAAGCTCATTTCAGGCCCTCAATCGTAATACAACAAGAATTTTGATTTTTAATTCTTTTTAACAACTTAAATACTTACTTATGGTATACTGTCAACACCCTGTCCACCTAATCTGGACCTTTTTTGATGGCTGGACCAGAAACAGGGGAAAGTATTTTTCCTACCCTGTTTCCAGTCTCTAGCAGTGCCACTGTATTTTATCTGGGCCACATTCCTAAAGCTAGACTTCAGGCTAAAATCCCTGGGCAAATATGCTGTGCATGCTTCAGCATTTTGCTCAACATCCCTGCCCTGTAAAGCAGTGCACCAATGTCTCAGTGGCAGTTTTAGAGAAGTCCACAAGGAAAGCTGTGTCTGAGAAGAGAATAGCCCTAATGGAATGACCTTTACTAGGACTTGACACCTGCTACCTTGTAAGCTTCTTATACACACAGCTTAATCCACCTGGAGGCTTTTTTGCTTGATGGAAGGTGATAAAAAGTTGTTAGATTGTAAGCTCTGTCTTAGATTCAAAGCATGTAGGCTCCTTGATATTCTGAAGCTTAGGGCACACAGAGGGGAAAAATATTTCTTAGTTCAGGTGCAATTCTCAAGTTGCTTATTAGGAATGAACCCTGGTCTATGAAACACTTTATTGATATGAAAGTAAAGAAAAGGCTTCCTGATAGGAAGAAGGGGCCCAGTTCCACAGTACTACAGACAAGATAATGTAATAGTGATCATAAAGCTTTCCTCAGCAGACAAAAAAAAAAAAGTAGGCCAACTCTAGAAATTTACAATCCACAGAGGATCAAGCAGATTGTATTCTGGACACCTTAAAGGTGAATGCTCTAAAACATGCATCAATCTACAGTGATGAAAACCTGTCCCGCTCTGATTATAAATAATTCCCTCTTTCTTTGAGACAACAAAGGTCTAAATCAAAAAGTACTATTGGTGTGATGTTTAGTATGATAGAAAAGGGAGAAAAACAAAGTAAAAGACAGGCCTCACTGCAGCACTGCCTTGGCACAGCTGTTGGGAGAAGCCAGTACACAAAGCCTCAGAACAGAAGAGGAATTAGCATTATTTGGCAGTTGGCTTGTAGAACTTCAAGAGTAAAGAGAAAAAGAAAACAAGAAAATAACAAAACATCCAGACAATCCTCCCAAAGAAATGACCTTCTAAACAGATGATCTCCCTGAACAGAAATGATCTATCACTAACTGCTCAAACTGTAGAGGCAGCACAAGAGAGAACAGCACAATAAAAATGCAGTGGTGGCTGGGAGCTGAACTTATGTTCTTCAGGTCACTACTTCTCGCTCTCTTCTCCCACTGTGCCAGACACCACCTCCCTCAGGGAAACAAATCCTGAAGCTCATCTTCCCTCCTGCCTGAGCTAAGGTGCATCAAAGCCACCAGCTCTGGCCTTATAGGGCCTGGGAAAGGAAATTGTGCAAACCCTTTATTACACACCATGAGAGAAAGCTCGAATAAGCTCTCTTCAGCTGAAAGCTTTTCCTAGCAGAAGTTCCAATTTCATAGTTCCCTGGGCACTGTTTCCAGGATTTTTACTTTCTCTGGCTAATATTGGAAATCTTCCATCACCCTGGAATCTTCAAACACTTTGTCCTTCTGCCGGTGGCCCAGGTGACTAACGTACTGTTTTAAAGGGTTGGACACAAAAAGTTCAGTCTGGAAAAATTTATATGGAGATCACTGTTTAAGAAATACTATGAAACAGAAGGAGGCTTTTAAAAAATTTGTTTATTTCTTTTAAGGTGGCTGACACGTCTATTGATGGCTTTAGTCACTTAGATCTAAGGTTACTTGCCTGTGAGATCAGGGTTTGTGTTTGCTACACCCCACCTGTGTCATACATGCTAGGCTCTAAATGCAGCAGTAGCTAACCTTTATCTGATGGGTTTTATAATATAGGCCATTTATATGAAGTGAGTGGAACATTGATCCTCCTGTTCAAGTTTCCTGAGATTATTCAGTATTAGCATTGCTGAGATTAGTCACACCGTGGCTGCTGTTCATGTAGATTGTTTGATACAGAATATTTCCCACTATACACAAAGCAGCTCTGTAGGAAAACCCAATTCAATCAATTTGAGCAGCCCCTCTTGTGCTACATTGGTAGCATTGTATTGGACAGATAAAGTTGTGATTCTATCTAATATATTCTTTGGCTGGTTTGACTGATATACTGAATGAATAGAGATACCTAATGCTATCCAGTCCTGCTGCTGAAAGATAATGGCATTATTTGAAAACAGACCAAAAAAGGGAATGGAAGGAGGAAAAGGTTTAACCTCTGCTTCCTGCATCTGTAGCAAACATGGACAGTGCAGTGTGGGAAGGAAGAAAATCAAGCAGAGGAGTGTCGAACGCGGACACGAAAGGAACACAGACACTTGCTCAGAGAGAGAGAGGAAGCCCAAGCCGGAAGCTGGAAACCCTCTCGGCTGGGGGGTCTCGTTTATTTTATAGACCTTTAGAAAACCTCACTGATTGGATAGTGAAATTACCACCCTTCAAATACATAGGTCCAAGGAGAGATCTGTCAAATGTCTCCGCCTTGAGAGAAGGAATGAAAACATCTTGGGAGTTAGACATAACATGGCTTATGTTTACAGAACAAAGTATGAGAACTTTATTTACACAATTAAAAACATTGAAGAACTGTGAAAAGCAAGGCAACAGAGGAGACTTCTGACAGCAAGCTAAAGGAAAGTGGAAACTGAGAATGAGGAAAAGCTCTAAATACTGACGCAATGCCAGCAGCTGCAGAAATTGAGGCGTCCCAGCCTCATTTTCAAGAGGTGCTCTGCACACTCCAAAACACGTTTAGATAAGCAAATTATCTGAGCCCCAGGCTTTTGTATTCTTTTCTCAATTTTTATAATTATTGGTTGGGATGGTAGAACCACCTATATCCCTGAGAGGGCCACTACATCCCTGCAGCTGTTTGCACCAACTGGCACATGTGAGCACTTGCGGCTTCCATCGTGGTCACTCTCTAGTGACAGTGCTCCACAACTCCAGGCCTGTCAAGTTTTAAAAATAAAAAGGAAAAGAATGTTAGGGATTTTAAAAAAAAGATTTTGCCAGTTGATCTTCTGTTCTAAATCCGTGAACAGGTAGGTAATGTTTCCAGGGTTTAGGCTGACTTTCTAACACTGGAGGTGCATGGAACATTCAAAAGCACATCAGCTTTTACGTAAAACACCTTGGAGCCAGGAAGGGAGCCAAGAAATTCGCCCCTATGTTGTATTATGAGAGAAACACAAAAAGTAGCTCAGAATTATTATAAAAAAGGGACAGACAGAGCAGATAATGGAAGTGCAGCATCACCAAACAGTTAAGGTGTATTCTGTCATAAATAGAAAAGTCTGAGAAATGGAAGACAATGTCGTAAGACCAGAGAATAATGGTGTCATCAGGTGATACCTCTTGTTAAATCTTGTATACAAACTCCTTTGATTCCTTCAGTCTCTCAGTAGCCTTGTGTTTGTTATTCCTGATGGGTTACAACAGCATTAGATTTACTGCTGACATGCCTCAGTCTGGAAGCAGCACCATTTATAGCAGTTCAACTACAACACGCATGGTAGTTTTACCCAATTTATTATTATCAACATACATCTGGACAGCTTTGCTAGTAATTTGCTGTAGTCACTGGGGACTGTTTGGGTCCAGTGTTGATGTTTTAAAGCACTAGTTTAAAAATTACCAGTTAGTTAGTTGCCTATACCAAAACACTCATATTCAGTGAAAGCAAACAATAGTCCATCTAAGGAATGCATGTGTATGGAAAGAACCAATGCATTGTGTTTGTAGAAATTTTCATAGCAGTATGATCACAAAAACTTCCGATTAACCAGATCCTTCTGCAATTGGGACTGCAGATAGGCAGCAAAGGTGGGTAAGTCTTTTCTCAGATTATGTAGTTACTTTTTAATAAACCTCCCCAAGGCCTTTCATGTAGATATTTTTTCTCAGTTTTAAATACAAAATTTTTAATTGACTTTTTAAAAAAATTTAATTAGAATTAATCTTCCCTTGTGATTACATTTATTTTTACTTTGTCTCTATGCTACTTTTGATATGTTGAATTAGATTTAACTATGTCTCACACTGCTCACCTTCAGAAGTACATCAACTATTACACCATCTTAGCTGTTTTTCCTGTATGAATTTTCTAAATGTAGAAAACTTCAAGCAAAACCATTTGATTTTATTCCTTAATCACACTATGACATGATGATATTTATCAAGTTCTATGAATGAGCCACCATAGTTACACTAAATTTTATGGGATTATGGCTTTTTTTTTTTGTTTTTTTGTTTCTCCACCCTGTACAAGGACCTAACCTTTCACAAGACGGTAACTAAAAGCCAGACACTATCCACTAGAAGCCATCATCAGTGTTGCCTGCAAGGATGCTCCAGATGACCTCCAGAGTAATTTTCTGAAGGAAACTATTCTACATTTCTATTAACTTAATGAAAAATCTCACTTTAGCTTTGTTGAGTCAGAGCATTCTTCTCTCAGCCACCTTTGCTTTGCCAATAGGGTCACCAAGTCAGGAAATTTTAAGCCTGGACATTCATCTCCCTGAGCTTCAGACATTTAAGTGAGATGGCTAAATTAAGAACCTTGTTCTATGTGTCATTACCAGTACAAATTTCAGAATGACACCATGACTCACGTAAACTCCAGACCTATCAATAGGGAGCAAGGGATAATTATCATATAACGCAGCTGAGTGCTTCAAGAAGTGGGATGGACTTGCAATCCAGTTGCTCCCCATGGAGAGCCTATAAGGAAGAATTACTAGCATTTTCTGCATTTCTGCCACCACAGCATACTTACTTCTTTCAACATACTGAAAGCATTTCTTTTTTCATGTTTATCATCAACACTAATGCCTCAAGAATTAGAGTAATGGTGATATTTGAAGTGGTTCCTATAGCATTACAGACAGAGCTAGTATGTTTCCAGATTGTTGTCTGATGTCCATAAATTCAGAGCAATATTTTAAACAGCACAGTATTTTTTTAATCGTTGTGGAAAACTGCAACCTGCTAGACTAATATTGTATATCTGATTCTGACCATTTCTCAGGTGTCAAATCCTTCAATAGATGAACTTGCAGCTGAAATTTTAGGGAAGAATAACAAAATAACCTGAAATCTGCTGTTACCTACAAGAACTGTGAAAATATTACCACTACCATTTCCTTTCAAGCAGATTCTCAAAACTAATCTGAAACAAATGGTAAATAATTTCCTACCTGTTATGGTTTAATGTCAAACCATGACACCACCTTTACAATACATGAAGGTATCTGGATTGAAACACACACTCTCTTTCTAGGAGATAAAACAGGAGGATGTAAGCTCAACGTTGTGCTCAGTCAGTTTCACAGGTTTTAAGAGTTTTTTACCTTGAGTAATACTAGGCAAATTCTTCTGAACTGATTTGTATTAATAATTTGATGTATCTCCATAAAACACCATCAACAGACCCTGCACCTGCCTGATACTGACTTTAAGGAGGAAGAGGAACATGTTCTAAAAGACTGATACCTGATCTGGACTGAACTGTCCATTGCAGAGAGAGATCCCTACTGGGAGATGCCTACCCACAACAGGCATGAACTCAAATTCAGTCCCCAGGAGGTTTTCAACAGCAAACCCTGGACAATTTTCTAAGCAATTTTTGCTTTATTAACAAAACCCAAAATCCACACTAAGATGAACTTAACGGGCAAGAATTTCTTTCTTGGCTAGGCACCTCCAGTTTTAAAGAGCTTTTAAAGCCCAGAGACAGTCCCTGTGTAAACTAAAAGGGCTCTGCTCATCCACAGCCACACTACAACACAGTGAGTATTTTTTCAACTTTTTATGGCAGATTCAGAGATTCCCCATTTTTCCTTTGTGGGGAACAGGTCACTGTTTAGATGTGTAACTGCAGGGACATCCTGAATAACTGAGGGGGTTTTTTCCCAGCCGTGGGAGCTCTTTATCTAAATTTCTTTGCGGTGTGCATGCCACAGATTTTCCATCCATGTCTTTGATTTGCTTCCTCCACTGTCTGGAAGAAGGTTGATGACTAGAAAGCATAAATAGGATTATTAAGATAATGCTAAGATGAATAGCCTGACATTGGCCTTATGAAAAGCTATGAACACACTGATTTTGGATATGTATAAAACTAAGAAAGATTATAATTAATGCTAATTAATACTAATTAATTAATTCGTTTATGATGGGGAAAAAAGACAGGTTTTATCAATCAAACAACTACTAATAAAATTACATTTTGGCAAAGGGCAATAACATTGACTAACACACTTCTTTAAGGTATCTGAGTTACCAAAAAAAAGGTTACGAGTCTAATTATTGTATCACATGATGAAGAGTTATCCACTTTTGAATATGAAAGAAAGATACTCATGTGTTGATGTCTAAATGAGCAGGAAATATGTGCAACATGATGAAATAGTTGGTAGCCACAAAGACAAAATTAATAATTAACAAAGGGAACACTTTGAGCAAGGAAAAGATGGCATATTTTTAACAATTTGAAATCTTCTAGAAAGAAGCCTTCTTAGTGTAAGCATCTGGTATGCTCAGATAATAAACATTAGCAGCTTAATGCAAAATTAAAAGATAAGGCGCTTTGGTTTGTATTACAAAAGTAATAATCATAAAGGTCTTTTCAGGCATTAAAATGAATCTATTAGCATGGTTCCAATGCGCAGCACATGGGACTCCTCAGCATGATCTGAAATGCACTTTCTTTGATAAGTCTCTTGTCTCTTGAACACCCTCAGAATTGTTAACTCCAATGTGGTAGAGTCTGTCTCTTGCTATTTCTACGTGCAATATCATTTTCATTCCTTCTGCCCCAAAACTTTTCAAGTGTCCTTCTTTAGGAGAGTATTTGCTTTCCTAGAGGCTTCCTTAATTCATCCCCTCACTGTGCCCCCATGCCATTAGGTCAGTTTCCACAAGGATCATCCAATGGCCCGTATTACCAACCTGACATACGTTATTTACTGTAACTCTTTGAGATTCTGGTAACATCATCTGCAGCTTGCTGAAGTCATTCTGTAGCATTATACCTTAAAGCATACATCTTATCTTCTGCCATTATGCCTTGAAGCGCCACCTACCTGCAGCGTCACCATGCAGTGCCTGAGTTTGGGGTTAAGCTTCCACTCCTCCATTTGTTCTCCTACAGCCAGAACAGATCCACCTTACAGTACAGTGTATTTAAGTTTTAATCTGATGTGCTTCAGCTGAAACACACCTTGAGCTCCCGCTTGTCAGGGGAAATTGTCACTGATAAAGTATATTGGCTCCCTCATCACTCTAGGTTGGACCAGCCTCTGGAAATACCTCTCTCTGCTATAGTACCTAAAGCAAACAGGATCCTAACTCAGACAAGAAATTATGATCTGAAAGGCAGAATGAATATAAGCATGTGTGTTACCTTTGTAGATCCAAGAGAACTGATAGCAGATTAGATTAGCATTTTCTTCATTTTCCAAATCACCTTTTTTCTTTATGCAGTTTCCTGTTTATGAAATTCCTGTACCAGCCTTAATGGGTATTTTGACCCAATGTACCTTGTGATAAATGCCATAATCATCCATTTGGAGGCTGTCCCATGTTCTCAAGACCAGAGATTTTTGGATGACAGCCTTTTATTTCATTTTCATTTGGCTTCTGTTCCTAAGCACTTTGCTTATTATCAGGCCCTTTTGTTGTGTGTACTCCAGTTTCATCCTACTAATTGGCTACAGTGTAGGTCTATGATCCCTATCAAATTAACTTCTACTGTAATTGAGCCTGCTAGAATCGGATTGCCTGCATAACCTCCTCTTTAAGTCATGTTCTCGTTGCTGTACACTTAATATCAAACTTTCAATACTTTACACTTTCATCAGTGACTATGCATCTGAAGCTATCTTGGATAAAAGCATCACTTACATAAAAATTGAATTGAATGCCTTTTTATAACCACAAAACAGCTGACACAATGGTCAATATCTAATGGTAAAATTAAAAATCAGTCCACTCAGCTAAGTTAGTTGACTTTGTTGATTTTAGTTGGATGAGAGCATAGTAATAAGTGGATATAATACAGCATATAGCAAAAGAGTCTATAAATACTCAAGATTTCCCATTGTGGCATCTAGGCATGGGTAGTTAAGAGTTTCTTTCTGGATAGGTTAGCAAACTTGTGGATGGCTGGGAAATCCACTTCAAATGCCCAAAACATTTCATTAACTCTAACCATTAAGGGTCTGTATAGTCAGTGAAACCCTCACCTAAGCCAGGCATCAGGCCATGCTCTAGAAACACATTTCTTTTGGTTTAAGTAATGTGATAAGAATCCACTCAAAAACCCAAAGCATTTTTTAAGATTTCCGTACAGATGTTGTTACCCAGAAGAAAGCCATGACGTACAGGTGCCAGGATTCATGGTGGGGAAAAAAAAATAGAGAAAGAACTATCAGCAGTGCTTAGTAGCTTAGTGAAAATAATTAGAACAGGAAGTACAGTCAGCTCAGTAAGAAGCTACTTTAGCGCTCCTTTTGCTATTTTTATTTGCACTGGTTAATACCTTCCTACATCTTAAAATAACTAGGCCACCTTGTCTGAGGAAATGCAGAACATGGTGCTAATCTCATCTCTGCCTCACAATTCATCAGGGTCAGCACTTCCTAAATTGGAATTATGTATCTTGCCCTATTGGATGATGTAGAATAACAAGTTCTATACATTGGTACTTTTTGCTGTTAAATTACGGAGAAAAGTCAGATTTTGGTAAAACATGGTAGACTGATAGTAGTCACCCACTCACTTTGTGGCCTTCTGTATCACTTTTCCCACCTTGCCCTTGTAAGATCACATCCGGTCTTTGGCAGCTGCTAGCATGAAGTATCCAAAACATTCTAGTACCATTTAGTTATTAGAAATTCTTGGAGTAGCTGATTAGTATATAGATTTTATCGCATAATAGAAGATAATAGAGAAATATCTTCCTTGTGATTGACTGAGCCTGGCAAGCACAATATGCATGTTAAGAATTTCTTCTATGGAAAATTACCCCAGAAAGCACCAAAATGTTCACTTTCTGTTTGGGGTGAAACTTCTAAAAGATTCTGCAGTATCTTCCTGACAAGTCATTGGGTGCCTCTGAGCACATAAACTGCACTAATGTATAAATACATGGAAATTCCAGGGCAACTGTTTGTCATCAGATTAGAATGACAATGATGAGGAAAGGTAGGTGAGACACCTATAGTTGCAGCTTAGGAAAAAAAGACCCAAAACAACAAACTTGTGTTAATGTATTTCTACAGGCAGGTATTTGACTGTGAAGTTCCTATTTTTTGCATGTGTAAGTCTCATTGAATCTTCTTTTTGGAGTGCAGACTCAGCCAGATTGAGAAGGGAAAAACTGAAGCAACTTAACATAGAGGCATTTGCATTAGTGGGGTAACAGGCGTGTTTTAATCATGTTTCTCTTATTAGCCGAAATAAAAAATATTAGAGGGCATCTTTCTTTAGGTTCATAAGCATTTTTTTATTTAGAGTTGCCTTATGAAAATCCTGCCTTTAGTAAAAAGACTTGCTTTCCAAATATTCAGCGAGTCACGTAATTTTAAACCAGTTCTCATTTCTGTGAGCAATACTGAAGACAAGAACAATCGTTCTTCTAGAAAACACCTAAACCCTTCCACTTCTCTATTTTCACTTCACTCATACACCATGTAGCTACACATTAAAAATATTCAGAAAACACATGATTTTGGCTGCACAGTTAAAAAATAGTAATAGCAAATTTACAAGCAATTTATCATATCATATCAACTACACTGATGATCCTTCTCCTCCGATCCAGTCTGAAACTGGAACCAAATAGAGCCCAAGGGGCTATTTAATTTTCAAGAGTCAGACAGGTCTCTAACATGCCATTATGTTCAATTCTTGATCAGAGACATTCTTTTACCTTGATATGCATGTACAGCGTCATCCATTCAATATTCCTCCTCTGACGTCAGAGGCTGCTCAATGTTATGTTATTATTTAATGCCTCATGTGCAAAAAACTGCAATAAACTGAAGGAACTAAAGAGGGCTTAATTTTTTAATTATTTCAGAAAAAGAAAAAAAAAAAGCCCTTCTTGCCTCTCCTTTGCACTGGAAAGAAACACCACATGTATACACAATCAGCTGAGACCAAATAGACACTTGTAAAATGTTCTTATCTATTACTTTGTATAGTCAAATTGCCTTTCTACATTATGTATCTAGTTTACGTCTACACTGTCTGTTTAAATGCAGCTCACTTGCAACACTAACAACAGAGAAATTTTTTGCTTTCAAAGCACAGTAGCCTCCACAGGATAAAATTTAACATTTTACACTGAGTAGAGGGAAAAATTTACAAGAATTTAAAGTGTACTATAACATGCTCTCTATAAAGCAAAGTAAGCGCAGAACTTCTTATTCACATCACTGAGGTGTACAAACTTCTCTCATATAACTCCAGATACTTGAACAAGTGTCTGTGGAGGAGCCTGGCTGTCCTACGCTCCCTCTCCACTTGCAACAGAGACAGAAATAAATTTCCTAATGTGTGCTAAAATCCTGTCCTCCCTCACCACCACTAAACAAAACCTTTCCTTCCCCACAATATCTCAGTGAGACTGAGAGGTATGCATGTAATTTCTTCCAGTTCTTGATTTATTATCTACACGGAGACAAATTACGGTTGCTTTATAAGAACACAGGACTGGAAGAAATGCCCTATGCTGTCGCACCGAGACTGTCCTCTCCTCAACTCCCCTTGTTTTCTTCCCCTGAAGTATTTGAAGAGAGCAGTCACAGTCCCCCTCAGCCCTCATTTTGTTAGTCCAAACAAGCTGGGGTCCTTTGTTCTCTCCTTGTAAGACAGCTCTGCATTTTCCTGATCACCCTAGCAGCCTTTTTTTGGCACTGACTCCAAATGGAATTAATCCTTCTTGATTACATTGACCCAAACCACACACATTTCTGTGGATACAGCTTCATTCTGGCCTAATACAGCAACAATAATGCTTCCAGATCCAGTGGAAACACTTGGTCTCACACTTCTCTGCATCCTGGTTGCATTTTTCGTGGTGGTGTCACACTGATGAATCACAAACTTCCTAAGTTACACAAACAGACATCAATCCGTCTTCTTCATTCATGTTTCCATGGCAGAGCTCCCAGCTAGTCATGCCTGTCCCTTGGCTACAACAGTTTTAATGAGGTAAACAAAACAGGCAACAAACATTTTTGTCCTAGCTTCACTAGCTGAGATATTAAACACATACTAAGGTTGCTATTTTAGCACTAATTTCTCAGAGGCTGCTTCCAAGCCTTCCCCAGGATTAGCCAGCCCCATTTGGAAGCACAAATCCATCAGCAGGGCCATGAAGCTAACCTGGTTCTTCTCACCAAGGGTAGCCAGGAGTTTGTGCTGTCTCTTCTTTTTTTCCTTTATTTCTGAAATATTTTATTCAGCTTGCCACAATGACTGAAACCAAGAAATCCAAACAGTTTAATGATACAAAATGGTTCGTATTAGTGTCTGTCTTGTTTTCCTCTGTAGTTTAAGGGATCAATATTAATGAAGAGAGAAGCTATAAACATCACTAATGAGGATGAAGTGGAATATCCCTCATCAGAGCTGTAAGAGCTTGAGCTTGCACCAAATGAAGATGACATCCACTATTAAAGGCTGCATTTTAATCCAGCCACAATAATAAAAGTGAAGTTAGTGCTATTGGTAAATTTTAATAGATGATGTCTTACAAAAGCAGCCTACTTGAAATTCAGCCCAAAGACTAAATTAAAGTCAAAACCCTAGTCAGTTAACTGTGCTACAACATGTGAAGAATTGATTTTCTTATTTTCAGCTGTCAGACCTGCTACAAAGAATGAGTTTTAATTCTGGGGATGTTATTAAACTCCTTGCTTAACTGGCAGAAAAATGGAACCACTAGCCAGACGACAGTGGTGCTGCTGTCGGAGTGAATGACACCTGTCAGAGTATGATGAATGACCCTCTCTGCCCCACAATCCCCCGCTCTGTCACTCAGGTGAGGGCCATTAATCTTCATCGAGGGCCTGTCAGGCCAGGCAGCCACGACGACAAAACGTCTTCTCGCATTTGCCGCCACCACGCACGTAACAATGCGATATTCTTATTGTCACAGCAACGCTGAATTAGCATAATTTATTATGACTTTCCTCCCCCCGAGCCCCCTCCCCACCCAAAACCCAAGTAGGGGAGAGATGCGATTAGACAGATGGAGGGTAGGCCCAGCCTGCCAGCCCTGGAGCCCCCCGCAGTGCTTGATGAGGAGTGGAGCATCTCCACAAACCAATCAAAAAGCTGGCAGTTCAATTACAGAGTAATAAAGGGACATTCATCATTCAATTAGGCACCTGTCATGGTTTCACAAAAGGGAAAACTTCTAACCTGAGACTCCAGGGAGAAGATGCTACAACCAGGAGGCAGAGAAATAAATGAAAAAAGGACAAAGTCAATTACTGGCCAAACCAGACAAAAGGAAATATGCTAAAATAAGGGAAAAGTTATCCCTGGGCAAAAATCAGAAAAGTTACATGACTTTAAAAAGATTATAAAGGGCTAGCATTAAAAGAGCTATGCCGTGCTACGCAGTGACATGCACACTACCAGTTTTCCCCCCTTGCCAGGTTCAACGAAAGCTGAATGTGATCATGAAGTATGCTTTGGGGAAAGAGGATTGTGGTTTAAAAGCCCCGATATTGTTACTGCACACACCGTCTTTAGAAAGAACACACCAATTCATCTCACCTCGTTGCTGTGCCTTGTTTCAAATGCTATAAGCACCTGGGGTTATTCCTGCTATCATGCTAAAACATTAGCAATTCCACTAACCACCGAGAAACATAGGCAAACCCTTTTCGAAAACAAACCAAAAAAGCAGAAGCCAAAAACAAAGAAATAGAAAGAAATCACTAACATGCCATATAACTGCCAAGTCTTTGGCATGTAAACCAGAGAAACTAAGCAGGCTTGCTTCATTCAAAGTTATTTTGTTCAATTTATGTGCTTCATAGTTTGCAGAAGCCAGATCTTGAAAGTTATCGAAAATTAGAACATGGCGGAGATGAGATTGTTTGTCAGGCAGACTGGAACTAATGTGGATTTATCCTGTTCTGCAGCTGCAAATAACAGGTAAAAAAAAAAAATAATAATATTAGATTGCTGAACAGCTGCTTGTGCAATAAACTCTGTTAAGTTGATTACCTACCTGCTAAGAAGGTTTATAGTAAATTGCAATTCTAACATTAAATTACCAGAGCAGCTAAGGTTGGATTTGGTTGGAAAGATGTAAGACTAATCCAAAAACGTTCTTTAGAGGTGATGAATGAAACCTTGTACAACCAGCTGGAATGGATAGAAAAGTGTAGAGTGTCTTGATTTTAATCCAGCACTCATTTTCAGATGGGCTGTTCGAATCCTGGTGCCTGCTTGCACAGAGAGCACAGGGGCATGAGGAAACCTCCATTTATCACTGTACGAGTGTAATGCTGCCTGTCTCCTCATCCCCCCGCTCCGCCACAGTAAGCCTGGGAGCAAGCCACACTAACACAGCTATAAGGTTTGCAGGAGACAAGCTAGTTCCTGCGTGGGGTTGCAGTTTGACATGTGTCACGTTGCTCATGCATGGGTCAGGCTGCAGCTCTGAGTGCTCATGTCATATCAGACCACAGGATTTACACCTCCAAATTATGTTAATGGTTTTCAAAATTCTATCTAAATGAGTTCATGTAGTTTAACAATTAGGGAACTCTTTGGGAATATTTTGTCAATTAATGAGGAAAAAACATCATCAGATAAATATTCTTGGGTTTAGCATATGACTAACTCCAAACACCAATTATTTACAGCGGTAGTCAGAGCTGGTCTTGCTGGGGAAGGGGCAGAAATGATCATTCTGCAGTGCTTTCTTTACAAAAGGACCTGAATCTAAAACAGGGTGCAAAATAATATGAACAACTCATTTGCGTGCTGAGTACTTTCTCCCATGCCTTTTTGCATTTGCATCCCAGGGCCTAATGAAGTTCTGATACAACATTAAAAAGATGCTAACAATGCCTATATACCTTGATCACAGGAGTGCTGAGAAGATAAATCAGTTAAGGTTTTAAACTGGCTTGGAGATGAAACACGCTACATAGCATAAATACAAGCTGTAGCATTGTGTGCTGTCCTCATTAAACTGTTTTGAAGGAGTCATGATAGACTGTTGCATCAGCTTTCCCATTACACTGGGCAGGGGATTTTTTTTGTTTTCCCCTTCTGGTATAAATACATTCTAAATACAAGTTTGCAAAATCCAGAAGGTGGAAGAGGAAAAAAAAAAGTGCCAGAATTGCTGAACCTCATAATTTATAATTCCTTCCCTCTAGAAAATATAGTTTATCAATAGAGTGGTTGCCTTTGAGATTAGTCACAGTGTCAAGATTTTCAGCAGAAAAGAGACAGGGAATGGTGCATGTGTCTCAAAGGTGTTTGATGATATTGGCCCTTGAGGTTTTCTGCATACAGTTTCACTGCTGCTGTGCAATGGTTCAAAAAATTGAAAGCCAAGGGTCCAGGGAATAGATTACAAAATTACTAATTTGTTGTTCCTGCTTTGATGTCAAACAGAAAACAAACAGAAATAATACCGCTTTCAGGAAGTCTAAAAATAACTAAATAAAACAAAGTCAAAAATACCACAATTGGTTTCAGATGCAGAGTTGCAATTATCAGGCTCCAAAACATCCAATTTGCCTTCTCTTCTGCACAAGCATATATTATAAACAACCTGGGAACTCAGAGACTAAAGGCAGGGATTCTCAGAAGTCCTGTAGAGGGACAGTTATGGAGGAGGGAGAGGAAAGAGCATGTCTGTATATTCCTAGTAGGTCACTACTATTTGAAATTCTGTTTTGCCATGTAGACTTCTATATAGATAGTGTAACAATAACTTACTAAATCCTACGAATTAATTAAGAAATGCATAAATGATTCCGAGTTTCCAGTGTGGTAGCCTTTAACAAATCAGGTTCTCCAAGGCTGTCGTATCAGTGATCTGGTTTATTAAGTCTTAATAAATGCAGCACGGTTAACCAAATGCCTCAAAGAACACAATTTACTTGTCTTGTTCCTGTGGATACTGTGCAGTTGCCTCAAGAAACAGACTTTCCCAGGGAGGAAGTGCTACCAGGGGTACATGTCAGCAAATCCACAAAAGGAAAATGAGGATACAGGGAATAAAAGAAAAGGTAATCATATTGAGACGAAAAGGGAAGACACTAAAGTACCAGGACAAAAGCAGGATGAATAATTGATGAGCTGGTGGTTTACAGGAGAGTTTCATTAATATTATCCTGCAGGTTCATTAAGCACTGTCCCAATCTCATCTTCAGAGGTTCCTCCTGAGTTTTGATTAGGTGCTGCAAGTCTTTTGCTTAGACATCAGAACTTCAGGCCTTCGGTGGTGACTACCATTTCCTCAGATTCAGTCCCTTCAGCCATGCACCTTTTGGAACTGCTTTCTATTCCCCTCCCACTAATCACAGGTCCCTAACCATGACAGCAAGTCTTAGTAAATAATATATCAAGATAAATGATAATTGTTCTGTTTTAAGTGTCTCCTAATGAGCATCATAAATTAAAAATTAATATTGCAAAGACTGTATGAATAGCATCAATGCCATAAACAGAGCAGCAGGGATCAAGAATGCAAATGAAAGTGAAACGTGCCCTTATCCGCCCCCTGTATGAAAAAACTCTGGAGCCAGAAGACTGTTAGGCATTACAAAGCTAATAAATGGCTTTAATGAAGTTCTGTAACAGGCAATTTCTTCTTAGTCTTCCCTTCACCTTCCAATATTTGGCTCTTCTGGATTGTGAGATTTCTTTTGTTGATTTGTTTTTCCCCCTTTAAACCATCTCTCAAGAATTGTTTGTTTCTTGTTAGGTGCAACAGTAATCTCAAATTAAAGCATACTGCTACAGGAAAACCTAGAGAATGGGCTGGTTAACAGATTGCTGGTCCTGATCATGCAGAAAGGCTAAGGCGATTTGGCAGAAGCCATTCTGTTGTGTGACGTTGCTATTATCATTGTGCCTTCTATTCAGAGAGTGCATTCAAGTGGTGTCTTTTTCTGGGTGACTGAATAAGGTAAGCTTAGCTATGCCCTTGTACCTCCAAGTTTCAGCTGGAAAGAAAAGAGGCAGCTGGAATTCTTACCCTTCCTCCTTCCAAGGCCTCAATTTATTCAATTTAGATGTAGCAAAAGTATTTGCACAAGCAGTGTTTGCCTCCTTTTCTAATGGCTGGACTAATCTGTAGCTGAATCCCACCACCTCCAGTTTTGTAAATACTGAAATGGATCCTTTTGAAGAAAATGTCTTTGAATACTGTATTTGTATCATCATGGCATTAATTGTTCCTAGACAGTAAATAAGGTCAGACTTAGAAAAACAAACAACATACAAAGTCAGTAAGCTATGAATGACACAAGGTACAAGTTCGTGAAGGAATCTGACATTAGAGAGGATTAAAACACTTTGGTAATTGACTTTTTTTTTAAGACATCTGGCAAGTCTTCTAGTCCTTGTCCATAATCAAAAGCCAGGGGTGTACAGAAAATAAGACTGAATCATCCAGCACAGACTGGATCACTAAAAGTGTCATTTCACCACCCATTCTGTAATTTCAGTCCTCTCTCCTTTTTACTTGCTTGCCTTTTTGTCCCCTCATCTGGCAGCTCTGAGGTAAGAAAAAACAACCACCAGTGTGTTAGCCTGCTCCCTAAATTATACCAGACATGGGAATAGTGAGTTTAAAGAAAGAGAACATAAGTTATACATTATGAAGAAAAGCAATTACTGAGAAGAGGCTACTTTTCTGTCTCCATCATTTTTCAAGCCTAAAGCAATGGAAGTGCTAGTCGCTACTCTGTAATTAAGGCTGAAGTCTGCATTTCAAAGAAGTTCAACTTCTTTCCATGATGCACCCTGTACAAACAGAGAATTTGCCCTTTAAAGCACAGAATTACTTCAGAGAATTTATAAATATTTCACTTCAGGCTCACTTTTATGACAAAATTAAGACACCCTGTGCCATTGTATTGTTCCTGTTGAAATAAGTACTAAAATAACTCAGATTTGAAATGCTGCAGCAAAATCTCAGCATAACGGAAATAATTTTTCTAGAACAAATGGTTCTCTTACTTTCTCTTGGACACTGTCAGACAAGACTGAGACTCCTCTTAAACAAGACTTCAATGATATCAGAAAAAGCTAAACTACTTCTCAACTGCTAAAAGTTTTTCCTAAGTGTTGTGAGACATTCATGCTCCCCTAGTGTTAGAAGCTTCCTTGATGGAAGACTTCACTTTTTCCATCACTAGACCTCAACAATTCTGAATTGCTTGCCTGAGTTTGTTGCCCTGGCAGAAGCACAGGGAAAGCCATTAAAAGCAGAGAGTCATTAAAAGTTGGAGACTAATGTGTCTTTGAAATCAAATTTCACCTCCTTTGGGACAACAAATAGTAAAATCTATTAACTATAACTGTATGGTTATCTCAGGGCATCATGAGATGGAAGAATTAGTGCTATTCCAAATTTCAGGAAGCCTGGATTTAATTCTAAGGTACTTGGATTGATAATTTTCATCTTTACTTAAAATATTACTGTAATGTCAGTAACCTTAGATTACTAAAACAGTCCAACCACAGTGAGTTCTGTTTTAATCAGCTGGTGATATCACTGCAACTACACTTAATTTATTTATGCCAAATCTACACCAGCTGAGGATCTAGACATGTCTGTTTGCTCTCCTGACTTTTTTTTAAGTTCATGCAAACTGTGAGCATTGTACCCAAGTGCAATTCTTCTTTTTTCCCAACAATGGGTTTTGCACTGGCACCCTCAGGTTTGATCTGTGCTGAAGACACCTGCTCTCAAGGCAGCGAACTGGGACTACTAACTCATTTCATAAAGGGCCACTGAGCAGCTGTCACATGATAGCAACTCCCAGGCAGTACTGACCTGTAACAAATCTGAGCTCCTGACCCAGAGGTGAAAGGCTCTATATCCAATTACCAATCCCCTGAGTGAGACACTACTGTTTTGTCTTGAAAACATAGATAAATATACACAAAAGAATAAACAAGAATTAAATAATATAGAAGTTGCATCATTGTCAATATTTTGCTATACACCAAATCTTGGAAATCAGATATATCATTGCCATCAGCAGACTTTCTGGACTCTGTGCCCATGTAAAAAGTCTATTAAGAGGGATAGACTGAAGCCATATTCCCCCTTCTTTCCTCTTACATCCCTAACAGAAAACAAGACTATCCACAGAAGATTTCCATAAGGAAAGAAAAGAAAGTGGTCAATTTCATGTTTTCCTCCATGAATTCATCTATGTAAATAACATTTTTTCTGCAAATGGCTAACTCGTAAGTAAAAAAAATCCTTATTTTGTGAAGTAAATAATTTCCTCTGCCTGCAAGTTCAAGAAAAAAAAGGCCACTTCACAATTGAGAGCCTGATAAAATGAGCTATAATGCTGCTCAGTTAGGGCTCAGGGAAGAACACACCTTGCTTTGGTTCCACGTCACTCATATTATTCTTGACAATGTCAGTAAGCAGCAGCAGAAGAGCACAACCTTCCTTTATTTTTAGTAATACTAAAGCTGCAAGAGAATTCTTCTTTTCTTCTCTTCCAAATATATATAATAAGACATCTAACTTAAGCAGCAATAATAGAAAAAGCTGCCTTAATGATTTCATCGTGATAATTTGCTGCAATTACTACATAATTATATCAATGCCTCTTTTTAATTGTGATAATACAAGCTTTAACTAAGGCACCTTTTAACAAAGGTAAGGAAAAAAGAGTTACTTGAAATGAGTCACTGAAAGTTCACTTTCTCTTTTAGGCTTCAAATCATGCCACGTGTAGCCCTCTGGGTCTAGGTAGCTGTGGACTGCAAGCTCCAGGCTGAGTGGCAGCTTGCCATCCATCTGCCCATCTTGCCAGCATCTTCCTCTGTCCCACCCAAGAGAACAGGAGTTTGGTAGAAAACATGCTGACAAGAGAGCAAATGAACAAAAATGCTAATTTCAAGCAGCAACTTTACACATTTTTATGAAACCTCAAACAAAATACAGTCTTTTGCTACTATCTCCAACAATTTCTACCACAATGGCTGTCCCTGCTTGTAACAATGAATGCACGACAGTGAAGTCACTTGGCCAAATGGAGTCATTTTTGTTCACTTGGTAGAGGTTTTACAGAGCTGTTGCACTACAGCCCATTACTGCTCTCACCTTCCCAGGCATGGAGAGCCTTAAAGGCAGCAGAGCCAGCACAGAGAAGAAGGAGAGCCCCAGGGGGTAGCACAGGGTTGGGACCTCAGTTCCAAGCCCGAGTCTGCCCTTGCCTTGCTGCGAGGCTGTAGGCAAGTCTTTTCTCAGCTTCCTCTTTATTGAGAAAGCATAAGGGCATTAGTACCCTTCTCAAGCCACGTTTTGGATTTTACGTCTATAAAAGCTGAACAATGCTATTACATAAAAAAAAGAGGCACTCTGTGCTCACTGGAGAACTTCCTTGTCCCTTGTGAGTGGGACCACTTACATAACAGAAGTAAAAGGGACAGAGAAACTCTCTTTTGTGAGTTTTGTGCACCCTAATGTACTCTGCTTTCATTTCCAGAGGAGCAGTAAGCAACATGCAGGTAGAGAAAATGAGCAATAATGCTCTGAAGTCTCAAGGGAAGGATTTTTTTTTTTTTCATACCAACTTTTGTGGGTTAACCTGGAGCCTAACTTGGCCCTTCAGGCTGCAGGCTGGGATCAGCATTTGCCCCTCAGAGGGAGCTGACTATGACGTGGTGAGTTAGTTTTTCAAGAAGAACCATGTAATCTCCCTCCTGCACTAACAGAGCTGTCAGGAGGGGGCTTGCAAGGAAACCCAATACCAGAGAGCACCAAACAGCTCCCTATACTGCCATATCAAAACTAAACCGGAAGTCATGGTGTGATTTACTCCCCTCAGATGAAAGCACAATGGAGAGCACTCAATAACAGATACACTACGGACACTTGCTAAGAAATAATGTTGCTCCATAAACATCTGTTTGTTGGGAGTCTATCACATTCAGGGTCATTTACACTTCAAAATGTTGTATGTATCACTGATATTGATCTCTGTTTTAAGGATGAGGAGCAGACACTCCTTTAATATTTGTATACCTTAACTTGGAAAACATTTGCAAAGTTGACTTGTGCATTGAAAGCTTTTAAGACAGACGCTGAAACAGAACATGATATCTGTAGACCCAAAACTAGATTCTCCTCTTTTGCCATTTTTAAAATTTTGATAATAGCATTTAGTCTTTGGTATCTCATCCCTCCCAGAGGGGTGGCAAACTTGTTTTTAAGAAATTTATCTTCCTTAGTATCAATTGTCAAGAATCAAGCATCCTACCCTTTATCTCCAGTCTAAAAAAACTGTGGTTTGGATTTTCCCAGCTGAAGAAGATGGGATGCCATGTAAGCAACACTTATTGACTACACAGTGAGGAAGAGATATTAGAAAACCAGTCTGGACAAGACTCTTAACTTTTAAGCACCTAAAGCTTCATATGCAGCAATCGGATTTGTTCCTACACAGTATTAGTCCATGCCAGCAGCCACAAAGTGAGCCACAGAAAGCCCAATACAGTATTCACCAAAAAATCAATGCCAGTTGGATCAGTCCCTCAAAAGCCAAAGGATGTGATTTATTTTTATGGAAATGCACTGGTGAGAATCAACAGGGTTGGAATGGTGAAGAGGGGGCAGGAAGGCAGTATCTTTCAGCCTACCTACTCAATAAATCAAGCATATTTCCCCCCAGATAAATATATAAATGAATGACCATTTTAGAACTGATTTGAGTCAGTCCAGAAGGAATAATTTTTAAGAAAGTTGTTAGGGAATGGAAACAGGTGGCTATAATTTGAGTTAAACTGCAACCTTAACTGTAGTGTTTGCTATCATGAACACTGTAACAACAGATGTACAGTTGCACCTTGGGATGAATTCATTATGGCCTGAGAAACATAATCATGCCATTCAGACCATATTTTGTCCATATGCTCATGTGGTTTACACCCCTGGTTTATTGGCATTGTACTTGGTTATATAGCAGGAGACTCCCAGGATCATAATTTGCACTTACTGTTACAATTCAGGAAAATCCCTTTGTAGCATGGGTTTCCCATTAAGGCACAGATTCCCTTTCAGAGCAGGGAAGGAAGTCCTGGGTCATAGCTTTTGTGAACACTGCTGAAACTTAACATCACTTGAGAAGCCCTTCATACAAGAGGCGTTGCACACCTCAAAGAAAAGAAAATAATCTGAAGAGTACAGGGGCTACCATTCAGGACATTTTGCAATTATAAGAATGTAGATTATACTGCTATCTTATCCTGTAATTTATGGGATGAATATTGTAATTCATTGAATATCATGACTTATCTTTTATTCATATAGTTACTATTCCATTACCAGAGAGGGACGTTTGTCAAAGGTTAATTATTTTAAATAGCTCAGGCAAATTTATTTTGATTTGTACAATCTTTTGAATAATCAAAGGACTATATATTCATACTGCCTTATGAGGATTCATTTTTATAAAAAAATAATATTCCTTGATGATACAGTCAGATTTAAAAAGTGCTTTTGGAAGACCAAACCCAGATTCCTTCAACTCTAAATATAAAGAAGCTAATAAAAATTGGCAATGTTTTTTTCTCCCCTTCAGTTTTACTGTTAAAAAAATTCCCTAGCAGTCTTACACTGCTGAATTACCCTTCCCTCCAGCAATCTATTAACAAATAAAGAGCATCTTGCCACAATCTCAAGACCTCTGTCCCCAGGGAAAGGACTATTCATTTTCATTGCCTCCAAAACACCTATCACAATAGACCCTTGATCTGTGCTTCAGCCATGATAAAAAATAAGTAAGACCATAATACTGAAGTACTTACTGCTCAGAAGTTGCCTCCTGCTCTGTACCTCTTGGCTCCTAGAGATGCTCATTTGTTATCAACTCCGGCAGCCATTCAGCTTCCAGCACCTAAGGTAAAAGTACAGATTTTGGAAATGATCAGCAGATCCACCCAAACAGGAAGTGCTCTGAACGCACAGAGCTAAATCCCAACACTGTGCTGCAGAAATATCTGCCTTTCTGCTGACCCACAAGAGAAGCCGTGATGGCAGTTGGAAAAATGTGTCCAGTAGGAGGTTGTGACATGGACTAACATCATCAGGATGACATTACACCAGTAAAGTCTTTTAAACACAAAACTTATCTTCTCTCCTTTTAAGAAAACATCACTTTGCCTATTTCTGAGTCTGTTTCCCTATAAGCAAAGTGGAGAAATTGATACTTAACCTGTAGGAGGGCTGGAAGTTTAAATCCATGCACAATCAAATGCTGTGAAAGCCTTAACAGAAAGTGCAAAGCAGGTGTTCAGCACTTACTGAAAAAATAATTACTATTCTTATACTGAACTTCTGATGAGCCTGCTGGAGCTGTAACAGCAGGGAGGATGATCCTCAAGGTTTGAGGAATCTTCATCTGGAGCATTTTCTGCACTTAATGTTGGTACATAACTAGTAAATGCTGCTGTTAAGACAGAAATGCTTCTTGGGAGGGTGCAGTGTCATAGCAAGGGAGGCACAGCTGCTGTGTCAGCACACCTGTGCCTTGGAAGTCCAAACTAAACTGCAGGCTAGGAGAAAACTATGAGGTAGAGTGTGGATCAGACTTCTACAGAGGGCTTCACTTTCAGCAGCTGTGATAACCAGGAGACTACAGCAAGCAGCCTGTACCACTACAGGCAGATTTACACCCTGTGCTGCAGGGTGGTGCTGGCTGAGACACCAACAGAGCACTAAGACACCCCTGCCAGTCTCCCTCTAGCCCAGCCAGGCAGTGTGGGGTGCAACACCAGCCAATCCATGCCTCCTCCATGTAGGCAACAGGGCATGGAGAGGGGTGGCTTGGGGCAACAAGGAAGGAAACAGATCCTGCCACCCATCTTGCTTTAACACAGCTGCCCTGTGCCGCTGGAGATCTTTACCTCCCCCATCTGTGAGGCTCTCATGGGGTAAGCACATAAGTCTTGGCGGGTCTTGGCCACACAGCACCATCAGGACTTCAAAGCCAGCTTTCGCTGGCTCCTTCCCAACTCGCCACCACCTCTCCTGTGACAGGCAAGGTTGCATTCAAATTCTGCCTTCAGACAACATTGTGCCTTATGGGCCCTCTGCCAGCATCTGCTGTGACTTTAGCCAGGGAAGACAACAGCCTAAAAAATCTGCCTTGAGTTACCTTGAAGCCTGGTAGCTGGAAAATAAAGCAATGTCCTATTTTTCTGCAGTCCCCCAACCCTACATGTTTTCATAAACTCTTGGACAATATTGGGGGTGGGGGGAGAAACAAAAAACTCTGGGGAAACAGCTGATTAGATTCTGGCAAGGCGGACCAAACATCTGCTTCAAACAAAAGACATCTGCATATTTCACATTTATTTTTCATAATTTACAGAAGCAACCTGCCAAAATTTAGCAAGGGAGAATAAACTAGCACATAATTAGCTAAAGTTTGCTTGCTTTAGAAGTTATTAGCATGAAGCCCAGTAGCTCACCTGGGAGGACATCAAGGAATGTAGATAACTACAGTTTGATTTTGTAAATTCAATTTTCGATCTGCTGTGCCAGGCCAAAAAACAATGTTGCCATGCCAATTAAGGCAAGCCAGCAAATGTCCTGATGTCCCCATGTCATACAGCTGTCTCAAAGGCATTGACAACACTGTTTATTAAATAAGGATCGATTAGACAGACATTTTTTGCTCCAGTTTATGGGGTACAGAAGGCTGCAAGTCAAAGAGCACAACAACATCAGGGATTTTTTGTAAAATCAGGAGGTATGCTATGTACTGTGTGTACATATGGTAAAACAAGTTCTGGGGAAGTAGGCATGCGAATTTTTCAAGGCAGCCAAAGAGTCTTCTTTAAAAATGCAGGGGAAAAAAAGATCCAAGAATGCATATGCCCTCAGTGAGCTACACTTCCTGAAATGAATTTTGTCATTTATCGGGTCATTTCATTGCTAATACATTTCCAATTTTAATAGAGTTAAGAGGAATAGCATGGAATCCTGAGGTTTTGAAATTCTGCCTTGAAATCAATAGGTGCTTCACTAAGCAGACTTACAAACCCAGTATTTGGCCTGTAAGGGCAATAAACAGAAACAGGCAAAACTTCAGAGTGAAAACCCTGACTTTGCTACAAATGGGAGGGAAAAACTCCTGTTAACTCTGACACAGGCAGGGTTATACCCCAGAGTTGAAACAGGAATAGAAGAAATAGGAAAAGGCTTTCTTGCAAACCCCAAATTAAACCCAGGTTCATAAAAGCATCTGCAAATCTTCTGGATGAACCAAATGGAGGTTTGCCCTTCTCTCTCCAAGGAAGGATTTATTATTTCAGACAGAAACCATGGGAAACTCACTCACTTGGACTGAACTCTGCTCCACATTTCAGATTTATTTGAACCTGAATCTCAGAGCAAAACTCAGGGAGTAAAAATTTAACTGCCAAAAAAATTCTGTCAACCCCAAAGGAACACAAATTGCCAGATACAGTACAGCTCTAAGAGAATTTCAAGACCCTTAATCTGGGCTTTATGGCTTGCACCTTTCCATAGCAAGATGAATCCAAGAGTCACTTTCAACACTATGAACTTTGTGGGAGTGGGGGGGAATATATGAGTCAACTAATGCCAGTCAGATCTGGGAGTGTTTAGTTCTAAGATTTTGCATCTGAATGTTGAAGGATTTGGATAAGAGTGGTCACAGGAAGACTGGAGTAGGAACCTCTTTATGCCAGATTGAAACATTCTCACGTAAATGCAGATCAGCACTCTGAATCATGCCCATCACTGTCTTAAGACACTTTCTTTTTCCCCATGCAGACTTACTGCAATTGAATCACAGAATCAAATACACCTAATTTCACTTTGTAAGTGACAATCTCTAACATAATCACCTCTGTAATATTAAGTCATTCAGATGCAGCATTTGAACTGGTACTAAAGCTGACTGTTGCATAATAGCCATCTTACATGCTGCTGCCTCCTTTGCTACCAACGCATTTCAATACCATCATCTCCTTTACAGGTGAGGAAAACTGAGGCACATAGTAGCAACATGAACTTCCCAGACACAAAATTACCACTTGGCAGAGGCAAGAACAGGCCAGAGATCCCACTGCAGTGCCAACAGCAATTGCAACATTACTTTGCCTTTTAAAAAATGAATATAAAAAAAAAAAAAATCAAGAAAGCTACAGTGGAACTAAGTGACTAAAAGCCTGTGTTAACCTACACTTAGTGTGGGATGCTCCTAATTAGAGATACATAAAGTAAATATTCACTCATTTCAAACATATACTTACTTTTTATTTGAAGAAATTCCTAATCTTGTTTGTCTGAGTGAATCAAGATCACTGCTGTTGTTCTGGGTTTATTAAAATAGGATTACTACAAAACTGAACTGCTTCTTCCAAAATTACTCTATTTAATTGAACATTTTGAAGTAAAAACATAATTCCAGAGAGTTAGAAGCAGCTCACTAAGGATATCAAACTGATACTCAAAATCTCGGGACTTTTCATTTTGCAGTGAGAACGCTGGAATATTGATCTTCCAGTCAGTCTGTAACCAAGCTTGCGTTTACATATTTCAAATTCCCCAAAAGTTTCATGTTTTATCCAGATGTAGCTACTCTGAACAAGTCCCATTTAACTTGAAATGGCAAGCAATTCATTGGTGCTATGGAACTTTGCTAGAAAGGATCTCTTCCCCCAAGCTTGATTTACCTACTTACTGTATTTCAAATGTTCTTAGCCACTTCATTTACTTGTATTTAAACACTTCCAGTTTGGTCAACACAGTTGACCCATTTCCACTGCCTTGCTTGAAACAGTCACAAGACGAGCTCCTGTTGCTTGTTCAAACTGCTAAGCCTGCCTTGCTGCCAACTCCTTACAGCCACTGCACCTCTGACAGAATCATAATCTGCTGAAACACTGAAAGGTAGAAATAACTTTCTTTTTCACTACTCTGGACACAGTGCAAGAGGAGCAGCAACATATAAGGACAGTAGTAAGCAGACAATACTAAACAGTTATAAGCATTCATCCTCAGAGAAGAGATCTGTTGCAATATCAGTTCTGCCTGCAGTAGCTTGCAAATAGTGAAACTGTGTTCCTGTGCAAGTCCTTTTCTTAACATTATGTTGGATCTCACACATGTGATTTCATTCTCCTGCTTTGCCATTATTCATTTTGTTAATTCATTTTAATTATCCATACATTAATTTATAATATATATATTTTTATAACTATTTAATTAAACATGTATTAATGCAGTTTAATGACCAAAATTCTCCTGTGGATTAAACAGAAAAGGAGGCATTGAACATAAATTTGTACAGTAAATAAACAAAACACAGACAGCCCCAGAAAGAAAAACAAAGCCTTCATGGCCGAACTGTTTCAAGAATGTTACAAATGGGAAGCATTTACTATTTTAAAAACATTAATCATATACTCTCTCCATTTATTTACTTATCTATGTTCTTCATGTAAATCTTTCTTGAAAATGCATAAACTCTTCAGAATTATAAACAGAAAGTGAAGTCACATCTGGTATTTCACCTGTTTACACTGTAATTACTAACTTTGCTGAAAGCTGAATAATTAGAAGTTTTCATTTCTATCTGCATCTTTTAGGTGGGAATAATCTATTTCATATTTTGGTACAGAAGTATATGACCTTCCACTAAATGAGGTAAGCTGCAAACCTGCTTATATTCCTGCTCTAACCTCCTGCTATTTGCTACAAGTTTCCTCACATTTACGAGACAAAAGACAATTGGCAGTACACAAGAGCAGATACACTGTATGACTGGGTAGCAAAATACATGAATAGCTAATAAATTCACATTCCAATACACACTGTGATAGGCTTTTGACTACATAAACCCTCGATCTTGTGTGACTCTTCCATGTTTTGTCTTGGAAGACTAAAGATGCGGACAAAGTCAGAGAAGACCAACCACTGTTCAGCACAATACAAGTAGGAACTAAGTAGGCTCTGCCATGTCCTGGCTATATACCTTATATTTTCCCTCTTCTGGAAGCTGATTTTAGTTTACTTTTTCATTTGAGATACCCTGCACAGCCCAGCAGTCTGATGCTTTTCCTTAGTTTCACAAAGGAATGGCTGAGTAATTTTTTTTTTAACACCTTCACAAGACTGGAGATCCTTTGATGGTACCCAGAAATCACTTCTTATCGTCTTATCACTCTCTACAGCTACATCACAGGAGGCTGCAATGTGATAGGTGTTGGTCTCTTGTCCCAGGTAACGAGAAACAGAACAAGGGCAAATGGCCTCAAGTTGTGCCAGGGGAGATTTAGAATGATAGAGTGGTTTGGGTTGGAATGGACCTTAAAGATCATCTCATTCCAAGCCCCCGGCCATGGACAGGAAAACCTTCCAGTAGACCAGGTTTCTTCAAGCCCTCTCCAACCTGGCCTTGAACACTTCCAGGGATGGGGCAGCCACAGCTTCTCTGGGAAACATATGCCAGTGCCTCACCACCCTCTGGGTAAAGAGCTTCTTCCCTATATGTAATCTAGATCTCTCCACTTTTAGTTTAGAATGGTATTAGAAAAAATTCTTTGCCAATAAGTTCTCTAGCACTGGAATATTCTTCCCAGAAAAGTGGTTGAGTCATCATCCCTGGAAGTATTTAAAAGACTTTTATATGTGGCACTTAGAGACATGGTTTAGTGGTGGACTTGGCATTGCTGGGTTAATGGCTGGACCCTATCTCAATGGCCACACTCAATCTTAATGGTCTTTTTCAACCTAAACAATTTTATGACTCTCTAAGGACTGTGAGAGGAAACAGTTACTAGTGATGCACCCTGATGCCATACTACAGATCTTTCAGTGATGCCATATCCTTGTCCCTCTGCAAGTTTCTTTTTATTCACCATTTGAAAGCAGAGAAGCCATTAATAAAAAAAATAATTGTTTCTCACTGTGAGGGAAAACATATTTTTATGAGCAATTAATGTTCTCTGACATCACAGAAAGCCCCACACAAGTTCAACATGTTTATTTTGTTCCCTCCCTGGAATAAAGATCAAAGCAAAGGGCAGTTTTCAATTTCTGCAGGAAGAAAATGAAGTAATGCATAGCTGCAAAAAGCTCAGAGTGCTCTTTCTGGTTATCATTGGTGCCACAAAGACAGGTGAAGAGCAGTGGTCATCCTACAGGCCCTCTCACTACAGGCAGCAATGAAAGGACACTGACAAGTGCAGCAGTCAAGTTTGCTGATGACTGAATTGCTTTCTGGATATTATCTACAAAGGCAGGTGTGGCTGAGCCATACACACAGAAAAGCTTCACATTATACATCCTTGAGGTATTCTGGACAGATATTGAGACTCCATGGGTTATGCAGAGGACCTGGTTTTATATATCAACAGGCACTAAGCTTGGCTGCTAAGCACATAATGATACTCTGAACTGCCATACATTTGATCCACTCCCAAGCTCCTTTGGTCACACAGAGCCTGGAAATAGACTTACATACCTTCAAATGCCTACCACAAGGCCCACAAAGTTCCCCTGCAGCATCTCATCATCTTGCACAACAACAATTGTTCTTTTTTCTTCTCCGCTGCACCCACAGGAGCATTACTAGGCTAAGGATATGTTGAACGCTCCAAAAAAGGGCAAACATACCTTTCCAGAGTTAGCACTAGTCATCTTGGAGCAGGGTTCTAGGCTGTCTTGCCAGCAGCAACTATTGGAAGATTCAAGAAGCAAAGGCAGGAAGGTTGTAGTTTCCCAAACTTCCTTCTTCCAACAACTGCATTTAAGACCTAAAGGGGGGCAGCCAGGAGAACCTATTAATGATAACAAAATCCATGCTGATCAGCTCTCTTGCTAGCCTTTGCACTTGCTCTCTGAAAGCACTGGACTAAATTGCCAAGATTATTAAAAAGGGCAGGCAGCTCTGGTTTGCAGCATAGCAGCTGCCTCCATTGAGAGGCAATCCCCTCACCACCACTCCAGCTGAAGCTGGAAAGTCAACTCCAGTTTGAAAAGAAGATGCAGGTACTGTGCTATATTCTTTGGGAAATGCAGTGACCAAGGCTCAGATCCCCTGAAATCCAATTCCTCCTGACCAGAGTATATCAGCATGAAATGCATCTACATCTCACTCTATAAAAACAGCCTCTCCAGGAGCAAAAGGCCTTCACATGTGCCAATCTGGTTCTGCTAAGGGTGTCATCTGGTCATAAATATTTCTTGGAGATTTGCTATGCAGTCACTGATCTGAAGCAAATCTGTTTGGACTACAGAATTTTCATCACAATATCACAAGCTGGTGTTGCAGTATACACAGAGCTAAAGCAAAGAGGATTTTTTTTTTTCTATCAGAAGATCTCTTTTGGTCAAACTTGAACAAAAACATCACATATTGATACTTCTGTAACATAACTAACTGAAATGAACACCAGCTGAAGAGGAGGACAATGACTATGCCAGATGACAAACTGATATAGTCATCAAATTCATCAACACCAACAGCAGCCGGTCACTTCCTCCTCTTTGCTGAATTAGCCATGAAGAATTGTTTTAATGACAACAAGAATGTGTTAAAAGCACATGTCTCAGTGGCAGTTCAGAATGGGAAAATCAGAAATCCACATCTGAGGAGTGGGCAATTAAAAGAAAAAGCAAAACAAAACAAAACTTGC
Organism: Oriolus oriolus; assembly: GCA_013400235.1. Classification (NCBI taxonomy): domain Eukaryota; kingdom Metazoa; phylum Chordata; class Aves; order Passeriformes; family Corvidae; genus Oriolus; species Oriolus oriolus. The sequence goes on from VXBT01010832.1 coordinate 37,249, forward strand.
TAGGAAGGACTAAAAAGAGGTGAAAAAACCCAAAAACGTAACAGTGTAGTAGGGGAAAGAAAAAGAAGTAGAATAAATACTGAAAACCAGGAACAAATTTGACAATAAAAACATACTGCTTTATTCAGATTTGTGGAAGAGTGTGTGAACAGAAGTGATGACAAAAGCTACAAAATTCAATATGATCACTTGAAGGGTGGGAAGTTTTGCAAGCAAACACACTCCAGCAAAAGAGAGTCTCAAAACATTAGAAATAAATATTGAAATTTTACACATTGAGTTACAAGCTTGGTTATAGGCTTCACATGGTCTTGCATCTTTGTAATCCTGAGAAATCAGACAGCTGCATTGTACACATGGTATTTTCAAGTGACAGTGGCATTTTCAAAGGAGAAATCTGTTCAGCAGTTTGTATTTGTGTCTCTGTTTTGAGAGAAATTAATCCCAATCGGAAGAAAAAATCATACCTGAGGTTTTAAGTACAAAACCATTTTAAAAGGGAAGGCTTTTTTAAAACTACCACACACTGACTGATTTATCTTTATAAATTATGGTAAGCAGCTGCTTATATAAAGTCAGGACATACAAGAAGAAAAAGGCTGATTCTTCATTTTTTTCCAAGCATCCAACATGGTACAGCCAAAAATAAAAGAACAGGTGAATGGCTTCAATTAATCAAAAAAAAAGCTGAAATTTTCATGTTTGAAGGGTTTTTTCACATCTTTATCATCTGACTTCGACTGTCATGCAACTTCCCAAGTAAAAGTATCACACCATCACCCCAGGAAGTGTGGGGTCTCAGGGAGCAAAGGGAGAGGAGCTACAGAGCAGCAGAAAAGGTCAGACACTCCTGCACTTGGGTTTTCTCTGCTGCCTTTTCTTCATCTGGCTTCTGCCATGAACTTACTGTAAAGTGGGGAGCAAAAGTACATACTCTGTGCAAAGGGTCTAATGCAGCCTGGTCTTGCAAAAACTTCTCTAAAAGTCAACTCCCAAGCACCCACATGTATTTGCACTCCCTTTCCCTGCACACCTGAAAATTAAGAAAGTCAGGGCCTGATCCAAAGCCCACGGAAAGGGCTCATCAACTGCAACCAGCTCCAGACCAACCTGAAAAAACAAAATGCTTTTCTTTAGACTGAGAAGCATATTGATGTTTTTCTGACTTCTTTTCAAACCTCATTAAAGCCACAGGTGTGGGGAAAACTGTTACTAAACAGTAACAAAAATATGAAAGACTACTTCACCTGTGGACCTGAGATGGGAGGTTTTGTTTGCTTTCTTAACCTAAATATTTCTTTTGGAAGCACTAGAAATACAGAGAAAGACAAAAGAAAAAGGATTACCTCATTTCTGTCATGATCTCATTTTTTATCATAGCCACTTAGTCTTCTGCAAGGCCTGGGGGCACTCAGAAGACTGAAATACTTCAGTGAAGAATAGGTAGAGGGGAAAAAAGCAAATTACAAACTAAATAGCTATAGCTTGTGCCACTTTTTCCAAAGCTCATTTCATGTTTGGGCCTTCAAACAAGGCTGCCCTTCATTGGCAACAGAAGCCCTGCTATGAGGTCCAAGCAGAAGTCCATCAGACCTGCCTTTGAAGGGCTTTGTTTTGCTCAGCACCAATTCTTTCAGCCTCATGTCACTGACTTACCCCCCTGTAAAAATACCTTCTTTGAACCTGTGATTACCCTCTCAGTTTTTACCTGAAGTTGGTCTAGCTCTGGAAAATACGACATATTGTTGAAATGCTCTGAGAGAACTCATGGTGGCAAGGATTACCTTTTTCCAAAACCACAGAAGGAATTTATCAGGGAAAACCACACTGCCAAAAGGGCCATGGTCATTCTGGGAGTCAGTCAAGGTGAATATTGCTACACCTTTCTTTCCCTGTATTTCTCTGAACACCTATTGTCAGTCACACAGCCCCCTCCTGACCCACACCCAGTGGCTCTTTTTGTAATCTCCAGTGAGCAAACCTCCCACACACTCTTCACTAAGATTATTCTGTGTGTTACACCTGAGTAGCATTACTCTTAGGAACAACAGCCCAACATTCTGCTATGTAGCAGTGAAGGATTTCAGAAATTAAAGTAGAGAATTTTTAAAAATATGGTGGTTATTTCCCTTGCAGGTGATAGAAATAAAGTGCTTTCTGTGGCCTAATTTAATTTCACGTCAGACACACAAATTTGTCAATAAAAGAAGCTAAAATAAAATTTCTAAGAGCACTAATCAAAAGTCCATCAGGGTTCATACAAAGACTGACTTCAGTAAGCTTTATACCAAACCACAGATAAACACGTAACTTGCAAAAAAGAAGAGACAAACTTCAGTATAGTCCAGTCTTTTAAGACAAACATATAAACCCCAATATTTTCCACTATTTATTCCTTTGATTCTTTCAGGACTATGCACTTCTGTTAGGGAAGAACATCTTCATATTGCGGAGTCTCTGAGCTTCACCAGCTGGTTCTACAATCACCTAAAACTCTCCTCTGTACCACAGGGAAAAGGAAACAAAAGTTAAGTCTTTTACACAGCAAGCTGCCAGAAGAGCAAGCACAAAAGGGTATTTACTGAATTATGGTTAGACTGAAACTATTAAAACTATCACCATTCTTTGTCCTCCCTTATACAGTAGTCCAGGTCCCTTAGACTGTTACAACAACATGACCTTTAAATTTAAGTGGGGTAGAACAAATATTTAATAAAATAAAAATGTTCAAATTTTCAGGTTTTAATAATTTCTGGAAGACTTATCTGGACTCAAGAGTCATATTTAGAATTACTCTCTCAATGCTTTACATTTGTGTTCTGCTGTAGATATTTAAGCACATTTGTACTATTAGCCTGAGTGTTCAAGACTGAAAAGGGAAGAAAGGTTTTAAGATGATCATATACTCTAACTTGATATTTTATTTCTTCACCAACATTAGCCTGGTGCCTTAAGTCCATTTCATTTTTGTTATACAGTGATTTTTTCTTATACAGAAAGCAGAGCTGTTTACAGATAGATTTGTGAAGCCTTTTTCTACAATACATCTCCCATCACACAGACTGGAATAGTATTGCAATGTAGCATTTGGGGTAAGTACATAGTAGTGCTCCAGGGCCAGATTTACACTGTTACTTTGTTTGGCACCTTAATACTTTAGCACAGATAGCCCAAAGTAGTTAATAACAGAGAAAAATTCTTTTCTTAGCACTGATCCTGAAACAGCAAGACAGAATTTTCCCACTCCTAACAGAAGGAACTCCTGCAGTCCAACAAGGTTTTTAGACTATTCTGATCTCTAAACAGGTATTTTTCTCATTCCAGAAATCACTTCCCTGCATCTGATTTTTAAAACTCTCTCATAGCCCTGAGTACTAATCCGTATGTGAATATACTACAAACTCAGTCATGACAAACATAAACACTTCTTTTCTTATGTAGGATAAGGGAAGGTATAACTTCATGATCATTTTTGATCCCACTGAAACCAGTAAGGTTTTGTTATTTCAGAGAGGGAACTCTTCCCTTCAGCAGAGGTTCTGATCACAACTTTTCCGCATCTCCCCTTTCCCCTATGGAAATATTCATCTACTGGCATGCCATAAACACACTGTTGCATTTGTAACAAAAATGTAAATGATTCAAGGCAATAGCAGAATCTTGTGTGTTCTGGCAAAACCACTGATTTTCATCAGGGAAACAACTTTGGCTCAGGTCTAGAATACAGTATATTCTTTGGCACAAGGGATTTGCAACATCTTTGGGAAAATGCAGACCTGGGATACCTGCCTAGAATGGCCCAAGAAACATTTACCTTACCAATAAAGACAGAGGCCCACTTAACTATTTCCCCTAAGGGGCAGGTATTCATCTAATCACATCTGGAATTCTTTCCAACTTGGTTCCTGCAGCTAATGTTACTCTGTCATGATCTGATGGTTTAATCCTAGTTATTAAACTGCTTATTCTAGTTGATAATAAAAAAATGTGGAAAAATGCCTGCCTGTCAATGCCCCAGCCTCAGAGCAAACACTGTGAAGTGGGCCCCCTGCCTTCTCCAAGCAAACAGGGAACACCATTTGGAATTCAGAGTCTCAAAGAAAAGCTGCCAGATCTAATGAAAATATTGGCAAATTTACGAGGGTGGGTTTTCTTTAATCCCTAGACAACAAAAAAACCAAAAACACAACAACAAACTCCCGCCTTCGCAAATCTAGTTTTCCTTACTATGCACAAAGAACTTCTTTTCAGTGGTCTCAGAAGACAAAATATAACACATACATAATGCATACATAATGTCTGAGCCAGCTGTGATATACTTTCACTCAAAATGTTTTTAACAATAAACGATTTGTTAACAGATGCATCAAATTCTTCATGATTTCACAGGAAAAAAAAGCAAAACCACAATTCCAAGTCTTCATTTCCCAATGCTTCATTAAAACCAAATATTTTTAGATCCAAACGATAAAGCTTTGCCAGCAGCCTCTGCTGACTAATAAGCCATTTTCTGTTGAAAACACAATATTGATGTGAAAATTGCCAACTAGCTTTTTTCAGAATTGTATTTATATAGCTATAAATAAAACAGACATACCAGATAGACAACACACCACATGTGAAAACAAATTGAACTCAGTAAAGCAAGAGGTTTCCATTTCCATCAGCACAAACCTGAACCTTGTCCACACATTCCACAGTACGGGACTGGATGGATTTGTCAAAATCCAGTAGCACAGCCCAGAAGTAATCCATAGCACAATTCATTCCCTGCCAAGCTGTATGAATGGGCACTAATTTGATCACAAAAGATGATAACCTCTAAAAATCACTGACTTCAAATGAAGTCTGAAATGTTAAATACAAATTTCAGACTTTTGATTTCTGGCCCCAAGTAAAATTCTTATTTCAGACTTCAAGGCCGAGGCCATAATTTCATCACTCACCATCCTGTTTCAAGTATGTTTTCCCTCATAGTTTGTTCATCCAATTCATCACAAATAGGCATGGAAAAGACTACAGCACCACTGCTTGAAGGCTCCACTCCAGACACTTTGACAATAGCTCAGGTCTCAGTTCCCTCATCGTGCCAGCCACTTTCCATCTGAGATGAAGAAACAAACAAGTCAGAATACCTCTATGAAAATATAGGCAAGTTTCCATACAAAATAAGATATTTTCTGGTCAGAGAAGAAAATGCTAATTTTCCACCGGTTCCACTATTATTTATTGTTAATGGAGGAAGATACCAGATTAAAACAGAAGTTCTATTCTTTTTTCTGCAGAGGTTTAATTTCTAAATATCAGGCAAAAAGTACATCTTAGAGCTCATTTTACTGATGGACTTCGGTTTTATTAACTTTAGAGAAGTACTACTGGATTTTAAATGACAACATCTACTGTCAAGATGATCATATGAGTTTATCTTTTGATAGACAAGACTCTTTTCCTTCCTCTCAGACAAACAGCACATCTAATTGTATGTCCCACACTGAAAGACATCTCAGAGGTCAGGAGTCTGCTGCTACAAAAGGGTAATTACACATTTTTGGCTGTTTCTCTCAGTAACTCAAGTGCCATTCCACAAGAGGGATGCACCCCTGTTCCTATCTCAGGAGCATTGCTGGCTGATCCTTTTGGCCCCTATCAGTCAGCACAGTTCTAGGCCTCTGCAGTGTGAGAAGCCCAACACTACCTGTCACTGCTGCTGCCATTAAAAGGACTGAGGAAAGTCAAAGCAACAACAGGATTTGACAACTTTTCCCCTCAGTTAAAGGACAGAAGGTGGCTATCGAGGATCACGGTTACAGCTGAGTGTTCCCACTCTACAGGGCAAGCCTCTTTCTGCCACCAGTTCTGGTCCTCACCTTCATCCCAGTCAGAGGGCTCTGGTTGCCATGGCTCTATTTGTGTCGCTGGGATAGTTTCCTGCCATTTTAGCACAAGCACCCAAGCTGAAGCAAGAGAAACAGCAGGAACACATGGTCAGGAAGTATCAGCAGGCTATTAGATCACCTCATCCATCTTCACATACCTCATCTGTAACTGCCTAAATTAGAAATACAGTCTCTTTAGTACCATACATAATCAAGGGAGAAAGATTCAGACAGAGTGTGATTCAAAATGCCTAGGGTTAGCCCTCTCACAGGAGGTTTCAGAATGGAAGCTTCAGCCTTCCCCAGCAGAAGCCTACACAGATTAACCTCTAAAATTAGGAGTGTAGATCAAGGCAGAATGATTAGTCCCTAAAGAAAACAGTTCTTGAGTTGAATCATCCACTGCTACCGAGATTTACCTAAAACCAGCAAAATGAAATCAATGCCTAAAAAAATACATCAGGAAACCTCAGGGCAGGAATGACAAAGGCATCCATAAGCTGCACACAGGGTAGTCTTCCAGGCAGCCATCTGGCAGGAGAGGACTCCAGTCCCTCAGACCTGCTAATACGTATTTCCAGCAGCATTTACTCACAGAGGCAGACGCTGCTTATTCGGCTCCTGGGGCTTCATGGATTGCCTCACCTCTAATGGGGCCAGAAAGCAAGAATTTGAATTCCAAGTGCCTTTTCAGGTAACACATCAGATTGCCTGCTGCTGTGATAATGCACAAAAGGGAAAGGTATGGATTAGTCTGAGATGCACTCAGACACAGATGCCAGGGCTCTGCATTTCAGGTAGGTCAGTTCTCTTATTTTTTCTTTCTGTTAGCAATAAGCAAGAAGAATGAGTCATTTGACCACCTCTGAAGGATGTCATACTGTATTTGAGGAACTCTATGCATTGATTGAAATTAATGGTTTTTATTTTCCCTGTGTTCATCTCAGCAACGTGTGTTCAGGTCACAACAGAATCGCCAAGTCTGATCCAACAACCAAAAGTCCTTGACCTTGGTCCAAGTTTCAGCCATTTGAGTCAACGGTAAGGCTCCTGCTGGAGTCAGTGATCTGTGATCATAATCCTCAGTCTTTTTGGCAATCACCACCCAATAGCACTGCTCCGATCAGAAGAGGACCAAATGCTGCCATGCCGTCCAAGCCACGTCTTGAGATACGGTATACATTGCCAATAATTATGTTTTAATTACTCTTCTAGTAAAAAACACAAAGAGTCAGGGTGTGGTGGCAGTGGTTTACTGACAAGCTTGATGTGAGCTTCTTATGAACTGCTAAGTTTTGCTGAGTAATACTGACACAACGCAAAATGACTGACTATAAAAACCTTTAGACTATACCATATTACTGTTTCAAAACCAATGGCAGCTATTTGACAGATGCTCAGAGGTTCAGAATTTCAGAAGTAGACCTAAAAAAGGCAGATTAATGAGCAGATGATGGTGATGTAGTAAAGTTGCACAATAAATGAAACTTAGCAGATGGCTCTGCAACTATAAAAATCTCCAGATTCCTAGATTAGATAGACAGAAAGGACAGTTCCTTTATTTTCTTGAATTATTTCTGCCTTTTCCTCATGACTTTGGCAGTATTGCTGCTGTCTTCTTTTTAAATAGTGCAACTTTCCAAATTTGTTTTCCCTTCTGCTTTAAGCATAATAGATCTCATCAGACAAACTTTCTACTCTATCACCATGAAGGAAAACATTAGGGCGCACATTCAGAGCTGCATATTCACAGCCCCATGTTTCCTAGGAAACAAGCGATTGCTCATCTCTGCGCCAAAATAAATTGATGCATCAGTTTCGGCTTCCTACAAACATTAGTATTTTGATTCAGGACAGAATCCCAAACACCCTCAGCACACTATCAGTTGTGATTGTCATCATTCTGCCTCTGCTGCTCGTCGGCGGTGGAGAAGCCAGCAAGCTCAAGCCAGAACTGTTACAGATACACAGCTATGGCAGCGGCGGTGCAGACCTGAGGACAGGCAATCAGAACCCCCATCGGTGCTCCCTGCTCAGGGGCCGGCAGAGCCATATGCATCCCTGGGTGCTCCCATGCAGCCATCTGGGGAGGAAGGAAATTAGTGCCTCCCACCACAGCACCTTCTGTTGGTCTGCACAGAGATGGACAGGAGTCACAAAACGGGAGTTTTGGCTTTGGATTATCTTCAGCTGACCAGCTCCAAGGTTAAGGACAGTCATTCTGACATAAACTGAATCTCCCTTGGGTATTTCCACAATCACACAAAAGAGACTGGATTTGTCTCTTCTTTCATTACCTCCAGGAGGTTCCTCCCTTTAACTTTATTTACTTTCATGATTTTATGGCATTATTTTTTTCTTAAAACCATATTCCCAAATTGACACTGATGTATTTCTAAATAACATTTTACATCTGACAATTCCAATATTGATTTAACACTGTGTTCCTGGAACTTGACTCTTAATAGCAGAGTTACTGCAATATTAAGATAAATGCTTGTGACAATTTGACCCTCAACGCCAATACCACAGTAAATAGAACTCTGGTTGATTCCACAGAAAGGGCTATTAAGGAATATGTAGGCATGTTTCAAGCATTCTGCCATTTCAGTCTCTCAACAGCACATATATTAGGAACTCGGCTATCAAAATCTAAATTTTCTGAAAACTCCCTGTCATCTGAAAGATGGTCATGTCCCCTGACATCTATTAATTGCACTGAAAATTTCCTCATTATTCAAAATGTCGATTATATGAACTTTTTCAATGTCTCCCCTGACATTTGGATAATCAAGGTTGTATTGCATATGGGCCATTCTTGAAAATCTTTGAAGACAATTGACTACCCTCATGAGTAAAGGTTTGCAAGATCAAGCCATATAGCACGTATGAACAACATTCATCAAAAATTACCTCAAAATAATTTCTTGTATATGATCAAATGTTAGTATCAATAAACGGACATCATGGTAATAAGCCCTGAGTGTATAGGTCTTTGCTAATACAGCATTATTACTACTTGATATTGATCAGCCAGCCAATCTGAAACCTCTTAAGTACCTTAACTGCTTTTTCTTTAGAGAATGATAGTATAAGTTTCACAAAAGGCTACTTTGCAGAAATGTGATAGTTTAAAATTTTCTATTACTTCTTCACTTTAACTCTTTTGCACGAGTTGCTCCAGCTCAGCATTGTAAAGACTTCAAAAACTGGATAAAGGCAAGCTCATTAAAGTAAAGAAAACCAGGAGAAAATAACCAATATGCACTCCCAGAAAAAAAATGAAACATGGTTTGGAAACTCAAAAGATTAATGCACTTTTGGTGCCAAGTGATGTAAGTTACATCACTCCTTTTGTCACAGAATACCCAATTCTGTGAGTAAAAGGGAAAAAAAATGTTTTGCATGCAGTGTAAGCAAAAGTAATAGAACTTCTCAACTATTCATGCCAACAACATTGCTTCTTTAACAAGTGTTTGTGTGTGCAAGGATAGGTGCTTAATTCTGCTGCAAACTGGACCTAAGTCAGCTTCTGTACAAATCCTACTCATGGCAGCCTACTGGATGGGGATCAACAGCACAACTTCCTTCTTGTCATTTCTTCTAACACTTCAAGACATTTCAGGTTTTTTTACTTTATACACTGATGATTATATCCTCTGCCCTCACAGCACTGAGGAAAACTATAAATATATTTTACATAAACTTTAACATTCTGTGTGCATCTAAAGAAATATACTAATATTATGCAGACTACTTTCTTCTTTCTTCATGTGGGCAAAAAAAATACAGTCCTGAACCCAAAAATGGTGTCCTCCACAGCTTACAATTCCTATGGTACAAGCAGCATTACAGAGCTGTAGGCCCTAGTCAGCCTTCACCCTGGAACAGTCCCTCAAGTTTAACTTCCTAGCTTCACTCGTTCCTCAGCTATGCAGCACAAGTACTGCAGTCTAAGTCCATGGAGAAAAGAAGATGCTTTTACCTGTGTCCTGTAGGTTTGGATCTATCCACTTGGATCGTGTCTTGTTTTAGCTCAAAAGAAATTTCTCGAGGTAGTTAACAACTGGACGCAGGAGGTCATAAATAAAGCTTGAGAGCACCTTACACTTACACTGAATACTGTACATGGATCTACAGTATAGTGTCAGGCACATAAATAAATGCCAAGACTAGCATTCTTTGCTGACAAACACATGATGAAATACAAATTAATATTAGGGACAGAAATTTTTTCTCTCTCTTGCATTTTTTTTCTCCTCATGTGTGCTGCATATAAGGCTTGGTTAAAAAATTTAACAGGCCCATACAGCTAAACAGCAGCATTAGATGACCTACAAAAATCATGCCATAGGATGCAGAGAGGAAAGCATCATTGGGGTTAATACTGAGAAAACAGTGTATTAGAAGTCCTTGACTGCTGTTATTTTCCTTCTGTTCCAAACCCATAAAATTTGCAAGAGACATCTTTTCAACATAATCATGTTATTTGCTAAATGCACATTACTGGTGATGCCCATCTAGGGATAAGTACAAACCACAGCACTCCAACATGATAATTTATTCCAGCAGCAAAGAAAAAAAAAACAACTCTCTGTGTTCTCTAAGCATTATACACTTTGCTTTAGGGCATAAGCCATACATTCAGTTCCCCACTAGGAGCTGTGCAGCAGCTATAGTCCAGAGAATTAACTGGGTGGTATTCTGCCCTCTGCTATGGGTATCCAAATATCCTGCTGGAGGAGGGTGAGGCTAAGGGCAAGAAATCAAAATTCAAAACCCAAATACCCACCTCACCGAGAAGGGAGGGATTCAGATAATGCAGTCCTACACCTCACATCCCTAAGGTGCCTCCCTTTAGTCTGGTAACAGGAGAAATCACACCAAGACTGCCCATCTATCAACACACATGAACTGAACATCCTCCATTCACTCCTCCAGCATGTCCTGACCACAGATTATGCCTAGGTATAGGAGGACTCCTCCTCAAAAACACCCCAGTGGGGACAGGCTGCATTCCTGGGAAGTATCTCCACATCGGAAAGAAGCCACAGCAGTATCACCTGGTGCCAGCTTAACATCAACAAAGCATCTCAGATTTTTTTTCCCCCACAAGCTTCACTTAAAATCATTACCTAACATACAGAACCATCTGTGTTTTCCACATAATCAGGGGTGGCAGGCGCTGCTTTGTTTTTTAACCAGGTGTCATGAGGGAAATAAGAATCCCTATTCCCTCTACACTCATTTCTGTTTCAAAATAAACAAAAACAACAAAAAACCATAACAAGACTTTACAGGTCAGATAAAAACATCCAATTACTGCAGTCAGTATTAGCACCTCCTCAAGGTTCAAAGAGGTAGCTTTACACAACTGTTCCAACTCCACTCACTCCGTTAATCATTACCTCACTTTCCAGCCACAGGAAGCATCAGAGATGTGCCAGCAGCCTAATTTCTCATGTATCTGACAGTGGTACATTTAAATGCCACTTGTCAGCATCTGAAAGAAGACAACACTTGCTTTGCACACTAGTAACAGGTGACTAATTCAGGCTACAGTGCAAATGAAGTATTTGCACAGCCAGTAGTCAAGCCAGATGCAAATATACAGCAAGGCACAAGTCGATCCTGCTTAGAACACAGTTACTAACATCCTGCATTAAACCCACTCCCTATCTGCAGCATCAAAATTTTCAGCCCGCGCACTTATCCAAGATCAGATGAACTAATAACTACTAGAAAGCCAATTAATAAATGAGATAAGATCTTCCTTTGGGAAGAACACTAGATTGCTCCATTAAGATTATTGCAGCTGTATAACGTTAATAAAGGCATATCACTTTGCTAATGGGACTATCACTTCCAGAAGATTCCTTCACTCTCATATAAACTTTATATGAATGCAGCTAATTTGAGTTCATTTACTGGATCATACAGTGCCAGACATCTCACTGCAATGCCTCTTTTGCTTCCATATTTTGCAGCCATACCCCTAATTGCATTTCCGTTTCTGTCCACATTCTGAGCTGCTATATAACAGCATTTTCTTCCTAAATTGATCTATCCCTTTATATTTGGAAATTTCTTAAACCAGTCTTTTTCTGAATTAATTTCTCCAGGAAGGAGGACTGAATTTTGTCAAATTATCAGACAGACTTTGTTCCCTCAATCCCCCAGTTCTTCCCTTCCCTCCCTCCCTCAATGCAATTTAGGTCACTTGAATACAGGCATCTCCAAGTCATGGGTGCAACCAGGGTATCACACATAAATGACCTACAAAGAGGTCTGGTGGGGGCTGAGCTGAAAATGTTAATCTTAAGGGATTTAAAGAAACATCATGTAATAAACATCATGCTTTCTTCCCACTCCAAAGTGATCACATAAAAGAATCCAAAGTGCACATCTTCTTGGCTGCTTGCAAAGTCGTTGCTTTATTAATTTATGACAACACAACAGCAAGATGGTAAATAACATCTAAAAGTAACATACAGTCAAAGAGAAAAGGATCTCCCTCTGCTACAGAAAGGCAATAAGGAGCTTCAAATGTACTGAAGGAGCCAGAGTTATAACCAACACATTTTTCAGGTCCAGAGGTTTGTAATTCACCCCAGAAAAATTCACCTCCCATAAATTTCAGGTTTACAGGCAGATCTCAGAGGAACCTGGAGTAAAATAAGATTCATTTCATGGAAATCTGCTGACAGATAATGGAGTTGTAGCCCAGCCTCCTGGGCACATTCCCTAGGCACCAGGGTAAGGTACTGAGCATTGCTCCTCACCTCTCTGCTTAGATTTGACATTTAATGTGTATTTTTGTGGAGTTTAACAGCTGCACACAATCCCCCCTCTAAGCCTCCTATACAAACATACATATATATACACTTCTAAAACAACTAGTATGAACCCTACACTACCATTTCTTCAGGAAAGAGAGGTTCAGGTAAAGTATCTTCCACAAAATGAAGGTTTGAGCTGAAGGTAAACACTGGGAAAGAACTCTGTACACATGTATTTAGTATCCCTATGTGGACAGTTTGGCTTTGAAAGCAAAAAAGATTCTTTTACATCACTGCATAAAACACAGGGGTCAGAGCAGCAGGAGACTCAGGAATTACTGGGCACCAGAAGGACTGAAATCAAAGGGAGAACTGAATTTGAAAAAAAAGAAAAATTAAGAAGAAAATCAGATGCATTTCAAGAAGGAATCTTTAGCATTCCTAAAATTGTCACTTCAAAGAGCTCTGTTGTTCTTACTGGAGCTACTTACTACAAAATTCTGCTCAAAAAATGTATGACTAAGTGTTAGTCATGCACAACAAAATCATTTTGACACCTTAAAAAAAAAGCCCACAAAAATTAATTTAAGATAATAGCATATAGGATGCAGAAAGGACCTCAGAGTCACTGAGTCTACCCCACAACTACCATACCTTGAACTGCAAAACTCAGGAAAGACAACACCCATCTCCAACAAGCAGGCTGGTGGCACTCTTTTGAACCTTTTCTCTCAAGGGCTATCCCTCAACTGCCAACAAATACTTGGGAAATCATGAGGGAGCAGAGCTCCATCACACACCTCCTGAAAGTGCTCTTTCCTCACCTCCACAGAGGATTGTAGTCAACCTCAAGGTAAGGTTTAAACACCAGCCCCTGACCAGACAAGATCTCAGGCACAATATTCTTTTCTCAGGTCTTGTAGCTTCACCTGAAGCTTGAATGGCTCCTGCAGCTCCACCCTCCAGAGGAAGCAGCCCCACAGGTGAGCCCTGAGAGCTCTCCTGGTCAGCTGAAAGGGCTCTTCTTGGATTTAGCATGAGGATCCCTCAAACATGGCTCCCTAGAAGTTTCCTCCTGTGGTATGAAGCACATGATATGTCCACTTAGAGGGCAAAGTGTCGCTCTTCTCCCTCTTACATGTTTTTTACACCAGCTGCCTTCAGATTGCCAGATTAGACCTGGAAGTTTTCAAGTGCTTAATTAGGAGAACCCAATACAGGCTTGATTTTGCTCTATATGAATTTCCTAGGTCTAAACTACACTATATTGCAAGCTGGATTCCTCTGGCTCAGCCTTAGCCACCAGCCTGAGGTGCTTCTTTTCGAAATCTCAAAGTCGGTGATGAGGAACAGACACCTGCTGAGTATGGCTGAACATGCCTGCTGGCACAGCTGCCCTCAGGAGGGAGGGTCTCTCTTATCATTGACAGAAGAAGTTGCCAAGAGCAAACAGATTCCTGGCTTAAGCCCCTCAGCTAAGTGCTTAATTTCAATGTGAGATAAAGCCAGCTCATTTCCACAAGACACTTTTAAGGAAGTTTGACCTCCCAAAAAATTACAAGCAACTAACTTCTGGTTGTGCCCAGTACAAAGCAGAACTTTCACCAGAGAAACAAGCCCTATTCCTTTATACTCTGCCAAATGAAAACTTCTGAAAATTTGTTTCTCCCCCTAAACAAGGGTGTTTTCTCACTCAGTAGCTATCAGACCCTCTAGCTCCCTGATACAGATATTTTTTCTCACTGTACTCTGGGCTGAGCAGCTTGGTGGGGTAAAAGCCTGTACAACATTATAAAGTAACTGCAGCACATCATTTAAACAATTTCTTTCTTATTTTCTACCCCATACATGAACAATCAGGTTTTCTTTACCAACAATAGCTTTTGCCACAACCCTAGGGGCAGGAACCTAAACCATATGTACATAAAAAAGGTAATCTCAAGTTTCCTCTTCATAGCTCTGATGTGGAATACCACAGGCACATTTAGTCAATTGTCCTTCAAATGTCTCCTGTACATGTGGCTTTTTTCCCCTTTATGCTTGAGAAGATCTCAGAGACTCAGCTTCGGGGAATGTAGTCGAGTTAGACTCCTGTTCATTTCTGTTAGCTGAATTTATGTTGTAGGCTCCTGTTGGGAAGTGTCATATTGTTGCATGATCTTAGTTGCATGTAAAGTGGTAGTACTCGCACTGGCTTCTCCCTTCCTAGGAAACCACATTTCTTTGGATGGCTATCACTCAAAATACTTGGCACTAAATCCAGAGAACTATGTAAATTGCAATGTTAGTTATAAAAGGAGTGGTGGTGATGTTTTCATCCTCCTCTTTGTCACACTGTTTCCTCCAGCAAGAAGTTTTGCATTGACAGTATACACTGGGCAGAAATAAGTCCCCATCAGAGGAGTGAACCCAAAGATGTGAGAATCTCACCCTGTGCCACTTCATACACAGAACACTGAAGGGTTTGCTCCTCAAGCTGAAAGTACAGCATCTCAAGAGACTTTGCTTCTCTAGGAGATTTACCAAGAGAAACATACTATAAAAGCATGTTGCTGAGGTGAGTAAGTGTTAGTCCAAGCCTTGTAAGTTAAAAGTAACATCTCATAATCTCTGCTAAATGTAATGGGTAGTCGAAGAAATGAAGCTAACCCAGGCGTAATGATTAATCTTAGTGTGAGTCATGACCCTGGCAGCTGCATCCTGAACCAGCTGCAATCTATATAATGCATTCCCAGGAAGACCAGACAACAAGGAGTTGTATTACCACACAGTGCAGATGGTATGAATACATGTACCCACAGCCTCAAACCCAGCCAAAAAGAGCAAAGGTCTTCATTTACTAATATTCTTAAAAGGATAGCAATTTGTCTAAGATATTTATTATTCTTATCATAATCAAAGAGCTTGATTTCTAGAATTAATCCTTTTATTGCTAACAAAAAATATTACCATGAAAAAAGGTTGCTAGAGTGGATGAAGTCTCTGAGCAATGCATAGGATTAGCCATCAGCAATACAATTTTTCCTCCTCCTCCCCCTACACAGTGTCAGGGTCATGTAAAGTCAAAACACTAAATATAGGACAACATCAGTGGAAAGCAAAGCAAGCTTAGCTGGCCACAATGGAAACACAACATAGGCCAAGATAAACCCATCAAAACAGCATGATTAGGCTAAAACAACAACAGGAGACTTGTGAAATCAACAGAGAGTATTTGTGCCTTAACCTAGCTCTGTATTTATGAGATTCATTCTGGAGATCTGAATAACTTATTGCGAGAAGGGAAACCAGAGCAGACAGATTAGGACTGCTTGCAGGATCCTTTGGGGGAGAACTACAGGTTTGAAAGCATTTCATGGGTGGACTGTCATTCAGGAAAGGCAATGCCCCTTCCAAAGCAAGGGAACAAAAGTGTTTACTTAAATCAGAGCTATCTGGACTGACAAGCCTCATGTCTCCAGGCAAGCACAGGAGAGATGGAACCAGTTTCTTTAGCCTGGGAAAGATCTCCTTTTTCCTGGAGAGCTCTGATGTCACTCAGCTCAGCTCCTGACTTCTTCAATCTGTCACACACTTTGAACAGAGCTGCTGCTATAGGCTTTCACTGTCTATAACAGTTTTTTTCTTCCCTTCAGAGCTGTCAGTTCAAAAGGAAAAGAGTCTGGCCATAAACTGGACTTTTCAAAGTTTGTCCTCTATTTTTGGTCATGCTCTGAATAGTCTTTAAACAGCCACTGTTTATTGAGAAGAGGAAGCTGTAACCATATGGTAAGTTTTGCAGTGCTCAGTACCTGGACTTTGTGCTGCAGGAATGGTGACATGGTTGACAGGACTAGGCATGTAAAGGTCTTAAGAACTTCAGTGGCAAAATGGCCAAAGAATTAGAATCAGTATTACAGCATTTTGGTATTCAGCCTGCTTGTTGGCACAAAACAGAACAGCAGTCTAACACACTACTACATGCCTGTAAACTGAGTAGAAGAGCAGGTTTAATTTTAGGTCTAATGATTGCTGACAAGTTCCTTTTCATCCCATCTTTTGCTTCACTTTAAAATATAGTTTGAAAGGAACATGACATACAGTTTCAAACCAAAACTCAGCTCTGATTTCTCATCTGTTCTAAGTTGCCTGTCACTGCAGCAGTTGAATACCAGCCACCCTCGTACTGAGTTCAGGTCTCCTTCTGACCTGCACTGCCATTCAGATCTGCATGGAAAGTGAGACCAGCTGGGAATGGTGCCATAAAATTTCATTTGCTGAAGAGGCTCTTTTCTAAATTAAACTAGTTAGAACTAAGCTGATTCATAAAAGCAGGCTGCATTTTTTAAAACTCCAGTTCTAAGCTATTCTCCCATTGCTTGAAAAACATACACCTATTGATTCAGGCCTGTCCTAACACACAGTAGCTCTTCAGTAATGCTGCAATGAGAGCAGTTGTCAATACAGGGTACCTAGATGATCCAAATAAAATGAAAGATCTTCAACAGTCATGAAATACAGTGACTGGAGATAATGGTGTAGCAGAAATTACATGAGAAAACCAATGAAATGTTTTTATTTTTGCAAGCTGGTTTTGGCCCAGCAGAGGACAGTGCTTTTCCTGGGTTAGTCTGTGCAGGTAATGAGCCTGCTGCTCATGGGAGGAAAAAAACAATAGTCAGTAACCTTGAAAAGAAGAGATAAAATTAGTACTTTACACTAAATTTTCCCTACATTATTCTAGGCAACCTTTTGGAGTCTTTCCATCCTTAGCCCACTGTAAAACAAATACAAGCATTACTTTATCCTCTGTATGTCCCAGGGCACTTGCAGGAGGAATAGCATGAATTCTTGTATTCATCTGTCCTGGAAGACAAATATTTGCTGTACCACTCTGTCCCCCAGGAATAGATGTCCCAGCAACTCCTGGACCCAGATGTAGGGCCCAGAGCAAAAGGGGAGGAATATGGAAAAGTGAGTATGGTCAGAGTCATACTAGTTTAAATCCTTGGCATTCCCATAGTTTCTGGGGAGTAAATGGGTCAGGGGCTCACCAAGCTACTGACTCCCATCCCACAGAAAGCTCTTCTTTGGGAAACCTGATCCCCTCCACACAGCAAATAGCCATAACTAGACAGGCTCCTTCCTTCCAAGTCTCTTGCAGGTTTTAATGACTCA
>VXBT01010832.1:55123-83761 GCA_013400235.1 Oriolus oriolus
CGCCCCCCACGCCCATAACAGTGGATTATTATTCACCTACAGTAACATCTGTTCCTTTGCCACAGTCTCACCGGTGTCAGAGCTGTGCTGGAGCAACTCCTACATCCCCTTCCAGGAAAATCTCCAGTGAGGCACAGTATTATAATGCCCTGACCACTGAGAGTTGTATACACCAGATGGATACTACCAACCGGAGCACTTTAAGCACATACACCCTACAAATTAAAGCAATCAGTCAGCCTCAAAGAGGAGTAAGAAATATAAACAGATTTTTTTCTGCCAAAATTCAGCTTCGCAATAAAAGCTGCAATGCTGCACTTTCAAAAAGCAAAAATTGTTTAATTATGTTAAGATCATTAATTCTTATTTTTATTTTCTGACTTTGCTTTTATTTTATGGCATGGTAAACTACCGACACTAATATTATGTATTTACTACTTTAAAATACCAAAGGCCTATCTTTATTTTATTGAAACAAACTCATTGTCAGATTCTAGACTGAATTTTTTTTCTGAATTTATTTTTCCCTTGAAACTATCTCTTTTCCACTGTAAAGTTGCAGACTCCGCCACAGAAAGGCAATGGTGTTTCCTGAGCTCCTTTGTGCAGTGTATACACAGACACTGCTCTAACCTGTATAACTTGAATTACCAGGGGTTAAAACACCCTTGGTAAACTGAGGTGTTAAGGTGCTCTGAGAATTCCTTCCCATTCCTGAGAGATGTTGCGTTGTCTGCCTGGAAGCCCTCAGTCACAGACATCTTGTGTGTCAGGGCAGAAGAGGGCAATCTGGAAGGGGTAAGTGAAGCAAAGGCACAATTAATGTAGTCCTTAACCCAGGGGCTGGCCAGGAAAATGAGCTCTATAACAGCTAGAACCTTCCACAAAGAAGAGAAATATACCTGCCTGGCTGCAATTCAAGGTCCTGTCTGATACAATTCAAGGTGGTGCAAGTCATTTTGTGGAAACCACAGCAAACGCATGCCAAATTTGTTTCACCAGTATTTCACTCTTCCATCAGATCAGGGTGCCAAAGGTGACATGCCAGCAGTTTACCCAGTTTGCCCCTCAGTTTCTTCCTTTCTGGCTTTTAGCATCTCATCTGACAGCAAGCTGCCAGAGTTTAAACAATCTCAGCAGCACTCACAAACCATATCCTTTTTGTTGTTCATTTTACAAAATTAAAAACATTAAACATTAATGTCTCTTGAGTTTCCTCTCCCCCTCAACCCTCCTACCTCCTGAAGTAAAATATGTTTCTGTGATTCCACATCAGAAGGAAACAATACTCTGTTGTGCCCAATACTTCGTGGGTGTGGGTGTTTTCAGGAACCACATCAGAGAAGAAATCCCAGAGGTTATTGTAATCATTCCTTTCACTCCTGGGTACTCAAGCACAGGATTGCCTGCAATCAATTTGCTCTTGCATCCTAGTATTAAACTCCCTGTGTATAAAAGTATCACCAGCACTTTCTATATTAATCTATGTAGCAATGTTCTAAAAAGCTTTTTATTATGCTGCAAAGAAATTACAATGCAGAGCAAAAGCCACGAAAGTCTACTTGAGCATTACCACCAAATACCACAGTCGGGTCTGATCCTTCAGCCAGTGAAATGGAGGAGTCTTGACTGAACTCACTGATATTTCAGGGAAAACTCAGGTACGTGTCTCTGTAGCCTACCTTAATCTTACAACAAGGAGGATTATAAATCTACAAAAAACATGACAGGAAATTACAACACATTAAATGTAAAGCATATGAACAGAGATACTGATTACTTTCAAGCTGTTTTTTGTTGGTTTCTTGGGGTTTGTTGGTTTGGGGTTTTTTTTCACTTATATATCAAATACTTGAATCAACAAAGATCCCAGCATCATAGGCTGGTCTACAAGTAGCCTTGCAAGAGGGTTTAATCCTTAAGCTCTGTTCTCTGGAATATTTCATCTGAAACTACCCCAACATTTGCTAATAGTATTAAATGTACTATTTAGAATTAGTGTTTGGGGAGCATGAGGGATTAACACAAAGAACTTGAGACTGCTTTCTCACCTGCAAATTGACTTTCAGGAACTTGCACCACTCTTCTGTCCAGCCTTCTCACTCCCAGACAGAAAGTTTCTCAGCATTCTGAGCTAGTCTGTTTCCAGCTACACACAGGAAGCATCTCTCCAGCCAGCATTGCTGGATATAAGTGAAAGTCCACAGGCAATAATCTTACATGTGCCTTTGAGGATTTTCACTCTGGTTAACTTTTCTACAAAGAATATATGAGCAGGATGTGATGCTATGTTTTCAACAATTTTCAAAAAGATTGGGAATGAAATAGTTCAATTCCAAAAAAAGGATAATAAGCGAATTTTCAATTTGTGTGCTAAACCGTGCTGATTGAGAGGACAAAAGTCCTGTGGCATTGTTTCCCTTCCTGGCTGGACATGCACACAGACATTCCTACTTCATACATTAACTTCTTATCAGCTCCAAGTGCCTTTCCCTTGAATGCTCAGGCAATTGTAAAATTCACTTGGATGAACATCCTGAAATAAAGCACCATAGTGTTTCAACCCCAAAACCATACAAACCCACCTAAAACAGAACCTTCTCAATATTTGAGTGATTATACACAAAAGTACCTCAAACCAATGAAAATTTACATTCTCTCTGCCCACTACAACTTGTGGTAACTTGTGCAGGCTGGATTCGATCCAAATATCTTGCAGGGAGATTCCTCAGCTCTGCATTAATCCTTCACATCAACTCTAATCCTCTCAGTAAACTGTTTGCATTTTGCAAGTTTTCATCATAAATGACAAGGAATTTCAGGTTAAATATCAGCCAAAACACAACAACGTAAGAAAGGAATAAATAAAGCAAAGCTATTCAGGGTCTGACAGCACTGGATAAGTAAGCAGTATCACCCACAGGGTAAAAATAAGAACAAGAATGAACATGGGACTATATGTTGCAGGTTTTGTAAAATGCAATATAGGTTTGGAAGAGCCATAAAAGCAAGCCACACAGTAAGTAAATGCAGCTGTAACTGGAGTTTTATGAGAGCGATGGATTTCAAGAGTAGAAAAAGAAGCAACTCTAACCAGAAAACTGTAAAAAACACAGGAGAGTTTCATGCTGCTACAGGACATTTGAGTGTATGGAAACGGAGAGGGAAGGGGAGGGGAGATAAAACCCTGCAGCTTCTGAGACCAGTGGCAACACTCACGAATGGTCACACAAATGCTCAGCATATCCACAGATATAACCCAGCTCCAGAGGATTTTCTCACACATTATAAAATCTTCTTTCTAAGGTTAGCTCATCTTATTTATTTCCGTCATTTCCTTTTTAGCCATTCTATGTAACTGACCCATTTATGACAAAAATCCTGCATCATAGCATACACAGGAATACTTGTAAGGCTTCAAAGGAAAACACATCTTTTTTCTGACAGCCTTTCAGTACAGATATTTTCGTATAATAACAATCTTTACTATGAAAATTGTATTGACAGTGATCATAGAAGAGTGAAGTTCTTTTAACAGGCCATTCTTCAAGATATTGTAAGGTAATTTATGCCTAGTTTTAGGCTAAATCTCAAATAGCTATCCACAAATCAGTATCCCAATCATGTTTATTAACTGCTGCATCAAAAGCAAACCTGTGAACTTAAAAAGAACATGAATGAAAAACAGTAGCAGAAATGAAACTCTCAATTCTGTAACAGAGTTTTTCACTTCAGTTTCAGACTGTTTTAACCTAATGAAGAGCACAGAAAGGAGATCATCACATCTCAAGTGTTTATGTTTATGCACCTGCAGCTTAGAAAAGTTACGAATACAACAGGGATTCTCCTGTTACGCTTTTTACTTTCATCATTCACAGATTTGCAGATACAGACCTTTCAAAACTCCAACAGCAATGACAGTGCTTCCAGCTGCACAGGATCTACTGGTTTTCTGAAGGCCATCAGGACAGACAAAATAAGTCAGCCCGGGGGTCTTCTTTAACAGCCACACAAGCCCCTGACCTTAGGGCTCAGCTTTGTGTGCTTTTAAGCTCAGGCTTAGGGCTCACAGAGTCAAGCCCTTAAGCTTGGTATCAATGAAAAATAAGCAGAGGCTCCAGAACACAGAATAGCAACTTGAAAGGCCCCCACACAAATCACCCGTTTCTGGAACTACATAGACTCCATCAGTTGCACATCACAGAGTCTGTGAGCATGTGGCACTTAGACTAAGCCACTGCTTAGTCTGCTCGGACAATTACCTGCTGGTAACGTGAGGAAAAGGAATCAGTATCCAAGTACCTCTCTTTCCGCTTTGGCTTTTGGAGTCACTTCTGCACTCTCTGCTCACGATGTCTGACGTCCAGCATCACACCTGCACTGGGTGAAGCAGAAAACACCCATATCTTTTCTCTCCTTTTTCTGGTGAAGGAGCAGAAGGCGCAATGGCAGCATATTCTTCTGTGAGCTGGGAGATGGAAGTTTAATTCTTTGACACTGAATTACTCCCCAGACATCCCAATCCCAGCTGGGACACCATCCAACAGTTTAAACCAGTATCACTTGTGCTGTTCACTCATAGTGGGGCTATCAAGATCTGTCTCAAGCTGATGGAAGCATCTTCTGAGTAAAGTCTATGAATTCTGGAAAGCACTTAAGAATTCTGACTGTATCTTATTCTCTTGCCAGCTCCTTTGATAGCATAATGCTTCTGAGATTCTCTACAGACACTGTAAGACCTCCAGCATAGGGTTCTGTTTGAGGAGGCACCTTTTCCTTTCACTGGATCTGCCTCTACCCTGACCCCTGTCTTCACTGCCCTGCTGAACACAGAATTCAGCCCAAGAACAAGGACAGCATCATTTCTTCCCTTTTTCTTTCTTTTGCTACACATTCCTAACCAAAATACAAAGGGTCAAGGCTGCCTACTATACACAGGATCTGTCTGGTGTTTTAAAACAGCAAAATACCGGCCTGGTGCTCTGTAACAAAAGCATAGTGTTCCATGGAAAACACCATGCCATGGGAGGCACGCAGTGCCATGGCATGCCCATCTATCAGGAGACTTCCTTCAAAGTGGTTCAAAATTTGATGTCAAAAGGGAGTGGCTAGAGTGGATTCCATATTAAATAATATCAAGCCTTTAGCATTACTTGAACACAAGATTTTTAAAGTGTAGGTTTATACATCTCTACTTTGTAAAATGAGTGCTTTTCAAATAGAACTCCAGAACCCTACAGAGCTGTCTTTAGGGGGCTTTGATCTTTCTAGAGCACCTATTTTGTGTGTCTGTACTTGCTCTAGTTTAACAAGGCCCCATAGCACTTCAAGAAAGAAACAAATCCCTTTTATTAAGCCTGTAGACCTAAGTGACCGTAGTGGTGGAATGTGCTGCTGTGGGTACCCTGTAAATCCCCTGAAAAAAAACCCAAAAGAAGAATCTCCATGATGAAATGAAATAAAATATTTATTAAACATGTTGCCAATGTCCCAGGTGGTATGAAGAAGCCTTGTGGTATGCTGAAAGGCTTGATCTTTCTAAGTATTATGAATGCTGATTTGAATGATTGGGTGAAAGCTGAGGAAGTTATGGCTGAAATTTTGGCTAAAGATGACAGCTCTGGGTTTCAAGTTGCACAAAGCAGTCTGAGGGATTAAGCCAACAAAACCCACTCAAAGATATCCAGTTTCAAAAACGGTAATCTTCGTATCAGTGATTCACACTCAGACAATGGTGAAGATTCCTCATTACTCTGACTTTGCCATATTAATCTTACTTTACAAATACATGCAGTGATTTATATCATGTTTAATTAACTGATTGAGGGCTCCTGTGGTAAAATGGCATCACATTAAGCTCTGTCCTTATGGCAAATGCGAATCACATCTTTAGCCTTGCAAGAACAAAATATCATGGGATTCACTGATGACAGGATGTAGGAATCAAAATAAGGTCCCTCCTGTTGTTTGAGAATCCAGTAAGGGTGGTTGCCATATGCTCATCATTTCCAAGGGAAAAAAATGACAGGATAGAAGAAAGAACTGCTCTAGTTCATCCAATATGTTCAAATCTCAGATGAAAATGATTGTACAGCAGTTCTGTACTGAGGCCAAGTTTTACATGAAAGTGCATAGCAAACTTTCAGAAAGCTTATAATGAGAGATCTTTCTAATGTGATTTTTTTCTGTATTTAAGTAAACTGCTGCGTGAAATGACTCCTTTTTCTTAGAGAAAAAAAAAAACAGAAAAAAGAGATGAACTAAATAAAGAAAGGCTTCTCCGCCAGCAACATAAGACAACACAAAATTAACTCAGCTTTTGCTATGAAGAGTTATTCCCCTCAAGCACTCACAACCTGTTTTTGAAGATAAAAACTACAACTGTTATCGTCTGATAAAATTAGATGCTGTATATAATTTGCTACTAACGTTACCAAGATTAAAAGCCTTGTTTATATTATTACAAAGTTTCTTAAAATTCAGAAAGCGTTTTATTTTTAAAAGCTGTCTTATTAAGAGACTGCAATTTTTATACTTACAATGAACCTTACATCCAGTAAATCCTCTAGCAATTGAGAAATCATTTTACATGAGTCACAGTTTGCTCCCAGGAACTCAGTGGATTTTTGCAATTTGTTTCTATGGCAAAGAGGATAGCGGTGGGATGGGAGAAGGAGGTTTCGCATTTTGCAAAGCTATTATGAGATTTCAGAAATGTTCCCATTCCTCGCCAGGACCAAGACTTTTTGAATTTTGTACATCAGAAAGAGAGATGAGGAGACAGTATTTAAAAGGTGGGTAAGTAAAGCACACAGTGCTGCCTGCTTTGCCACTCTCTCCCATTTTCCATAGACTGCCTCAGGTCTTAGGCTAGTCTGACACATCAGGGACGCATCAGGGCTCAAGATCTCCTGCTCACTAGCAGGGCTCCACTTTACATAAACAGTTAAATGCACAGCAAGCAAACAACTCAAAAGCCTCGTTCAGGGCATTCCGTAAATCTCACGTTCAAGTCCCCAGGCCTGAACCCTGATTTTCCACATTCCAGGTGAGTGCCCTGACTGATCACACTGCTACCTGATACTGCAACTTTGCCATCTCCTTCTGGTCTCGACCAGAAATTCCATCCGACGGCTGACAAATCTCTTCTGATGAAAGTTTCTTTGAAATTGATACCTGCCTGCAAAAAAAAAAAAAAAGTTTCGGTTTCCTCAATCCAGCCTTTTCAATCAAAGAAAGAGAAAATTCCCAACCCCTTCTAACCATTTCACTGATGGTTAAAATTGAACCATTTGTATAGCTGGGCAACCGTCAACTGGGCTGATGAGTTTGGCAATGCAGCCAAAATCAAGGGGTGAAATTTTTGCCCACAAAGACCTGGGCAAACCATCTTTCCCACCAAATGTGCTGAAGAGATGACTTTGTAACATCATGCTCCTGTGCCCCCTCTTCGTCCTTTATCAGAAGTCACTATGCTTCACTGCTGCTAGAAACATTAGCATGGTTCTGTGATTAGAACAGCTATATACACTTCAGAGTCAGTCACGTCATCCTGCCCCTGTTCAGGTCTCTTAAAACTGAGTAGAAACAGGGTAATTATTTGCCCTTTACAATACATATAAATTCCAAATCTCATCATATATCTTCTCAAAATTTCAATATGAAGTAACCCCATCCTCCCTTCTCTCTGGCCCCATTACAACATTTGATATTTTAAAAAGTTTTGAAATTGTTTTCCAAATGTGAAGCACGGACAGGATATCAAAACCAGCTTGGTTTGTGCTTACTTACTAGTAGAACTGCTATCATAATAACGGCAAATAAATGTGTACTATTTCATACCTTCTGTTAATAATTTTCAAACTTGCAGGGATTTTAACACCTGTGTCATTAGTCCACGATAATTTCTGAAGTTCTGAAATTCATTTTTAAATTTAAAACGTCATTTCAAAGGTATTTTTAAATAAAGTAGTTCAACATTATTCATAATGATTCCTTGCCAGAAAAAAATAAAATCTAAATATTCTAATAATTCTGATCCCATGCAAGGAGCAATTCAAAACTGATTGCACATGGAAGAGCATTTTGATGCTGAACAAACTGATTTTAAGACTCAGATATATCTGGTTTAATATCCCAAGCTTACTTTCACATTCTGTGCAAAATTAACTACCTGTAAAAAATACTTTTCATTTTACTGTTTTAACAGGCATTTTAAAAGTTTAACATATATAGATATAGATATATGTAACATAAAATATCGTGAACAAGGATGATGAACTATTTTTGGCTAATTTTTGCCTAAAATTTACTGTTAACTATTTTGGAGGCTAAACTGCATTTCCCTTCAAAAATAGTTCACATTTCAATTTTTTAATATTTAGAGTAGAGCTTTAAGCTATGTAAAAGTACCTTGAAATATGTGCAGGTCAAGTAAAGCTTCATTTTAAATATTTCAAATTGTTACAGTTACTGCTTTAAGATAATATGACATTTACAGTAATTGCTGAAATTCCAATTACTTTCAGTAAAAGCTGCTTCTTTTGCAAGTTGTTAAAAAATATAAAGGTGCATTGGATATTGCATTGCTGGAGACAGAGTCTGCAAGTAAAGGCAATTAAATGTGAGTTTGATGATACACAATGTACTGGACTAACATTAAAAAGACTTTTCCATGTTTGACTGTTTACCAGTTTTGTCTTTAAATAATAGTCTTCTTTTGGCATGTAATGTATATCTCCTTGCACTAAACATAATTTATGAATATTTTAACACATGTGTACTCAGTGGGGTGTATTATCATACTGATATAAATAGAATTAATGAGCAGTCAACCTGCCACATGTCATGACATATGACAGGGCAGCCAGAGCATGGGAATAATTCTTTCTGTTTCATATTAGACCTTCTTTTCCCAGTTGAATTTTTGTTCCCAGATGCCAATGGACCTAATTTTCTAAGGACCATTTACAAAAGTAGTAAGAAATGACAAACCTGGACTAATTCATCTTGACTCACTTCAAAGAATGATTATTTTTATGCCATTTCAAATGCATAAATAAACAGATTAAAGGAAGTGGCTTTTTTTCAGTTAAATTTTAGGGTTTTCA
This sequence comes from Oriolus oriolus, assembly GCA_013400235.1. Lineage (NCBI taxonomy): Eukaryota > Metazoa > Chordata > Aves > Passeriformes > Corvidae > Oriolus > Oriolus oriolus. Next base: position 64,234 of record VXBT01010832.1, read on the forward strand.
CAATGAGGAGCTAGATATCTGCCTCAACTTTCCTTTTAACAAGCAAACATTTTATTTGTTGTTGATTTTGAATTTGTTTCAATGTCATGTTATCAGTTTCTTCTCTTAATGGTCTGGAATATAATGACTGTCTAAATACAAAGATGACATGTACCAGGTAAAGTTATTTTAATGCAGAAAGAAATACAGATGCAGATAGGTAATATCCTTTTAGCCAATTATTAATTCCAATTTCAAAGGATAGGCAACAATCTGATATACATAACTCATAACTTTTTTTTTAATAGAGATATAGAGTAAGTTGACAGAACATGCAGAATACAAGGCTAGGCCAGATTCCCTGTTTGGCACTTTATCTGAAAGATAAATATTGAAATGCAATACCAATTTTGTTTACAAACAGCTGCTCAGTCAGTTAAAGGCTAAGGTTCATCATAAAATTAACAAATTAGTATCAGTCAGACTGCCCAGCTAACATCTAATTAAAGATCGTTGACTTGAAAAGTTTTCTTTCCAGCAAAGAATGTAAATGTTCTTTGATGCCACGGTGCTGGGCTACTGAAAACAGGGAGGAAGGTACATACCCTGTTCTTTCTCCTTTTTGATTTAAAATCATGTCTTTAAAAATTATTTTACTGCCCATGAATCTTTGGAGTCATGACTCATTTTCCAACAGGAACAAGAGGGTCTCCTAAAGATGGATTGAAGACTTGAAAGACATAAAAGAGACTTATCTTGGACTCATAATTATATTAAGGGACAAGAAGACACTCCAAGTTTTTGTGTGCAACGCTTTTCCCGGCAGGGCAGCACGTCCCTTGGGAATCCAGCTCTGTCACTCTCAAAGAAAAGGGGCACCATCTAGTGCTTTTTTGGAGGAAAAGCTGCTAATACCAGTAGGGATGTAGCGGGGGGAGGAACACATGAGGGGGAGGGAGAAGAAATGACATTCCATTTTTTTCAAAAGACAAAGAAAACCTGTTGGCCTGTTTCATCTTCCATTTTGAGGCACTGCAGTATTTAGCTCCAGGCTGTAAGTAAAAATTGTCAGTTTTCACAAGGTGGAAGGACAGATTCCTAACAGCTAAAATAATATATACAATTTAAAATGGAGAGGGGGTTGGTATATAGACATTATTCTGCTTAATAGGTATTTCTTCTGCCTATTAATATACTTAAATATTTCCCTATCAGCCCTTTTCATTATATGTTCTCTGTTTTATTAATCTAAAAGAAACCCTTTTTAAGTAATTTTCATTTCATTGGAGACTACACTGTGCTGTAAAGTTCCTGGAAATGTTCTTACAAATAATCTTTCCAGAGTTCACCCAACATAACAAAGAGATTCTATGAAAAATGATTTCTAGCACAAAATCCTTTACAGTGCAATAGGATCAAGTTAACCACTGATACTGCTAGAAAAAAAAACTTGGGAAGTTTTATCTGATTGGCAAAATATGTTCATATCTGAGTCCAGGAAAAGAGTGCCCTTTGATAAAATTTCACAGCACTAAAGTCTCATTATCTGAATGATTTTTGAAACCTCTTTGAAAACAACTTAGGGGGAGGGATGAGGAAATAGTCTTTTCTGCTGTAACTTAGGGAGTAGATGACTTCCAAAGAATTGTGAAATAGTAGCTCAATATTGTTTCATTTACTGAGACTATGAATTGACAGAAATTGCATTAGTCAAAATAATATGTGCTCAGTGAAAATAACCAATGTTTCAAAGGTGCATTTGCTCCTTGGGAGTCCCAGGTTGAAAATGTTTGTTGTGAACTACAGGGGCTGCTGCCTTCAGACACCCAGAACAATCCTGGCTCTACACTGAGTCAGGGCTCAGGACATGCTGAAAAATTGAACGTGCTGATGCTCCAACCAGAGCCTCCAAGAAACCCCAGTTAAAATCAGTGCTTGTTTTTAACTTCTGGGCATAATCTTAGATTCCCTGGGTGCTTCAGTCTCTTACTCAAATGTGTTGCAGCAACAACGGAATGTCAGACCAGTGCAGAAGACTAAATAAACAAGAAATGTTTCTACTAGAATAGTGCTGAGCAAAGCAAATATGTGGCTTGGTGAGTAATTCTCAGAGGGAAGCCTACCCCAAGAAACAAAAACAAAAATAAAAATATATTTTGTGTTGCTATAGAGGTTTTCTTATGAAGCTGATATGCCTATTAAGGAGACTTCTCACATACACAAAAAAATTGCAGGTATAGAATTCAGGGACTTGACTAAGAGCAGGTAAGTTGGGAGTAAAAATCAGAAAAAATCTCAGATTCCCAAATCCTAAACTGGGATAGGAATAGCATGCAGTTCTGACAATCACTCAGGAGTGCTCTGGTCTAGTGGTCTGACCACAAGCTGGGGAACACTTGCTCTGCAGCAGATTTCACCACGTTCATACAGGGCCTGCTGCATGGATATTCTGAGCATCCTCATTTTCTACTGAAATCAGGAGCTTGGAGCTTCTGCTGTTTAGATCATGGACTCAAGTTGCTTCATTTTAGGCACCTATATTTTCAAATGACACTATTTAACCTCTCTTAACTGTGCCTCAGTTTCCACATCTGTAAAACTAGATAGCTACGCTTACCTTGCATGGGTGTCAGGAAAATTATTTCAGGTCTCTAGAGAACTTTGAAAAGGAAAAGCAAACCAAACTGAATTTATGTACTATTTGTCATTTTTTTATCCCATAAAATGGAAGTCAGATGCAGCCCACACTGTGAGCTATAACAAAATGTTCACCGAAGTCTTCCTTATGGCTCTAATGACAAAAGAACTGGTGAATTCAGCACAGCTTTGCAGGAAGAAAGCAGCTCCCCCACCTACTGACCTGTCAACACCCAAAGTAATAAGTTTATGTCTTAAATAACCACAATATTTACTAACTTATTATTCTATATGTTTCCATTATATTTTTAATTGAACTATCAGTGCAGTTCACTGTGTATTTCTGATGATTAAAAAAAATATCTCTTAAGCAGAAGAATCCCTGAGAGAGAACTCACTCTAGTGGGAAGAAAAAAAGTTACCAATAAAAATTTCTCTTTGGGGTTTTCCTTGGTGTAGAATGAATCTCATTAGATTCCAGGCTGACTCAATCTTGCCTTGGCAAGTTTCAGATTTTCTAGAATTGATTAAATGAGCCCATTAGAAAAGTCTACACCAGTTTTTCTCTGAAAAACCTGAAGAATAATGGGACACTTTACCTAATATATCCCCTTTGATAGCAAGCACTTGCCTCCATGCTGGGTACCTTTGCAAACTCTTAATGTGTCTCCAAGTTTTTGTCTGAAGCTTCCCTTCCCTTGCTCAAAGTGTGTCATTTTTCTCTGGTCTTCCCAGCATCACTTTCCTGACTCTATAGTTCAGTGAAACCCTCTGTTAATGACAGCACTGAAGTGATAATGTACTTTCCTGATTTCCCGTTAATAGTAGCACTTGATCCAGCAACGGGTGCCAGCTCAGTGGCAGAAGGATGCTTTAATATTTTCTAGAGGTAAAAGGACCAGTTCAATTTATAGCCTTGGCTAACTCAGCAGTTTTACTCTGTCTTGGCACAGAAATGGATGTTTTAGTTAAAACAAAGCCAAAAGAAAAAAATCCCCCTTATTTTGCTCAGTTTCATGCCAAACAAACAAAGTACAATTGATTTTTTCTCCCTGAGTAAACACATGAAAACTGAAAAATGCAATGAAGGAGTTAAAATAACCAGGGAGAAGGAGGGAAAAGAGAAGGGACTAAACAGCATTATCAGAAAGGAAAGCAATTTGTTTTCCTATTTTAATAAGAGACACATAATCACAGACTATCCAACAATACATGCATCCTGGCTGAAGAGCTGCTGATATTCTACATTAACCTTTGATAGCAAGAAGTGTATTTCCCCTACTGTTTTCCACAATAAATTACTGGCATCCAAAGCTCTAGGAAGTGTTCAGCCAGCTGGAAGCACCAGATTGGCCCAACATCCCTAACGTTCAGATTATAAATAAAGGGTACCTCATACTGCTTGTGTAACAAAAACAAGCAGTGCAGAGGAAGGGCAACTTCCCCCCTGCCCACAGAAGCAAAAAGCGTCAGTTGGGGAATGAACAGGAACAGAACAGGAATTCCAGAGGGCAGGGCTTCTCCAGTGAGATGCAGTCCCCAGCACTCCAACCCTCCGACAAATGTAGGACTTCAGGCAGGGAAATGAGACTTCACCGTTTGCATCTTTACTGAGGATTTGCACATTAAAAAAAGCCAAGGGGAAGTATATCTGGCTCTGCTCTTCCCAGATGGTATAACCACACAAACACAGGCTCACACAGACATGTATCTTCCCACTCTTCAGGCAGCATTGTCTGTTCTCTTCCAGCCGTGAAAATAATTAGCTCAACCACAACCTCAGTTTCAGAGGATGTGGTTAAATGTGGCATGCTGCATGTTTCTCCCACGCCCCCAAATCAAGGGATATTATGGCTATAAGTATGTAACAGCATTGAGATAAAGTTGAGGAAAACCCTGCCTGTTATGATCTGGAGGGTGAAGATATCAAATAGGAAGAGAACAAAAGGTAGTCCCATGACACAAACTCCAGTATCTGAGAAAGGTTATAAATGGGCTTTTTGGGTCCAACTGTTCTCAAGGAAACCACCTCATTAGCTTCAGTGGGACCACAACTGAACCAGTGCTGAGAGCTGCTAAACCAACACCACAGATGGAAAAATTAACCTCATCTATTTATTCCAAGGGCTAGACTATGGTGGTCCCTGGTGAGGATGTAATGGGAAGTCAGATACAAGGAGCTGTTCTCCTCACCACTCCTTTTTGGTAGGGGCTGGCCACAGCTGCAGTGCCTGTGCTCTCCTGAGGGCAAGAATTAGCCCCAAATTGGTATATTCCATCTTCATTACTCCAGCTATTATATAAACATGGCTATATGCTTGCTTACTTAAGCTGAAAAATGGAAAAGACAAACTAAAATTAAGGTTAATAGAGCCAGACAGAGTATTCCCCATTTACTTTGCCCTCACCATGGCTGCTTCACCCTTCTGCCTTGAGTAGATGCTTTCCCCCACAGCAGCACTGTTGTTCTCTTTTCCTCTCTTCTCCCTTCCCTTATTTTTTTTCCTCTGGTGCCCTCTTCTCTCCCACTGTTACTGCTGTTGTGGCTGTTTAACTTTGTCTATTCAACATGCAGCTTGAGATTTTTGACAGACACTAAGACAGGAGTTATCCCCCCATATCTAACACCACAGGTAACACCTCTGAAGAATTGTACTAATAATAATAGTTTGGAAATTTTCTTTGTCTTGTGAAGAATTTCATGACTGGAAGGATCTTGAAACTGGGCAAAGAAATGGCCAGCAAGATGTCTGTCAATGTCTATCCACCTCTCCCTCCCTACCGTTGGTCCATGCCTTATTCTGAAAATTTCCATTTAATTTCCCTTTAGGCAACTGAGATGCTGCCTGAAAAGCCTCTGATCTATTGGGTTTTGTAGGCCTGAAAGGGTTGCTGAAGTGAAACACATGCCACAGAATAAGTCAGATGCCCTGATTTATTTCAGGAACAAGTAAGTATTTGTGCTCTCAGAGGGACAGAGGGGAGGCTAGGCTGAATGCAAGAATCAGAGGTTTGGTACTGCCTGTACATCCCATGTCTAGACAACTCTCTCATGTTGTAGTGGCTGATGTTTCCCACTCAAAAGGTAGCTTGTTCAAATCCAGTTGTTGTCCCCCAAAAGACTGTTTGGAGCTTTTTAAAGAAATGGTGCTCCATCCCAAAGAAAAAGCACAGATGTACTGTTTTTCTCTAACACTCCTTATACAAGTTATATATATGAGTCATGTATTATATGAGATTTTTTCAAAGAAAAGAAAGACACAAAGGAAAAGGCTTGAAGAAAGAGGCAGATCCACAGCATTGAATCCATGCTTTTTTTTCCACTGTCAGGGACAACTTACTGCACAGCTTGTTCAGGGATTCTGGATAGTGTAGTCCCAGCAGACATTTCCTGTACTAAGATGTATTCTCATTAGAGTTACCAAAAGGGAGTATTCAAAACATTACTTATCTGCACATAATCACTATATCACGCCATGTATCCTTTATTTTAATTCCTACTCGCCTGCTAATTACACACCACACTGAAGGTCTCACAACTGCTCTCCTTTCAGCAGCTTTGTTTGCAAAGTGTCTGGCAATAATCTCCCAGCAGTGTATTATCATGCCCTTTTCATCACACTATTTAATCAATAGGGTAATGACCTCATATAAGCTAGTTCCAGGACCTAGCCATGCCATGCTAAATAAATGAAACAAACAAAACTGTGGGCTGCATGCCTCTTTCTTTAAAAACCTGGATGTGAACCATTCCAGCATTAAAAATTACTATAATATATAGAAATGGCAAATTCTTCACATCTCTTGCCAGAAAGAAAAAAAAAAATAAAAACAAAACTATTCTACAGTACTGTGGGGAAATAGCTGCCTTCTTTAAACTGACATAATTGCAAAACATGTGTGTTCTTGGTCAAGTGTTCACAGGAAGATTTATACTGATAACACTGGAAACAACCCTTTCCCCCATTACATCACGTCATCACTTACAGGACTGAATGGTGACCATCACAGCTAATGGGATGAAATCACATGCAGCACACTTCCAAAGCAGAGGTTGGAACCAACGTTCTTTTCAAAAGCATTGCTGTTGTAGTGAGCAGAAGGAAAGCAGCTTCTCTCCATTTCCTGAGCTGTAAACTCACAAAGTGTGGTTCACTTTGATTTGCATCCCATGTCTGGATTATACTCTGTCTAATAAAGTGCATGCGAGATGTGTTCAGTAATGTGTGAACTCTGGAGCACATGTAGCATCACTCTAGTTTGGCGATTCTCTTGTCCAGAGGAATGGGGGTAATAAATTGGGTCTGTCTGCTCTTTTTAACCACCACTTTTCCTAATACTAATAGGAATTTAATTTCAGAAATAATTTTTTACATCAAATTTTGTTGTAACTGGTCAACAGAGAGAGGAAAACAACAGACTATCTGGCACATGGAGTGACTGTGTATCCCTTCTATTCTTCAGGAAACTAGGGCAAAATATCCACAAGAGCACAGATGTTTCACCCCACAAAACCTCTGACAAGATGGCTAGGAGAGAAAATAAACTGTTTTCATGACATTAGCACAGCTGGGGTAGTTCAGGGACATCTGAAAAGAGGATGAGTATGCACTAGAAGAAGCATAAACCACATAATTTTGGGTTACCATGGCAGTATCAGGCTTTCACATGAATGGAGATCCCCCCTCCCCAAATAGTGTGAAAGAAAAATAATTGGTTTTAATTATGTTTTATCCCAGATATTAACTGAAAACAACCAATATACCTTGAGACAAACTTTTACTGGAAATTTTTCGCTGCACCAATGCCACTTAGGTTCTTTTGGCACTTTCCTTTTAGGTGTGTTATGAAAATGACAATGTGCCAGTCATCCAAGCTGTCGGCACCAGCTAAAATCTGTTCAGAGGCAGAGTAATTTACACTTGGATGAACACCTCCCAAGAAGTAATCACGTAAATACCTTCACGATGAAATGCAACCCACTGCTGTTTAGGTAACTCCTACAATGAGCCTAAGTGTGATCTGTCCCAAAGATCTGAAATGGCTTCAGTGGAAATACTCTTTTATGATGATGTAGATGGTGGCATGGTAACTATGTAGTGCTGTGAAGCACTTGCTCTGTTGCAAGATATTAGTTCTGGACTACAAAACTACATTTTGGAAAATATTCTTTCAAAATGTCCTACATAACACTAGTCTGGCAAAGTAGGAATTTTAAAAAAACCAACATCTTCAGACCCTTAATGAACTGAAACTCTCCAACTGACCCATTTGGCAGCCTGGCCCCTGCAAAACTACTACCCTTACTTCTGATGCAGAGGAAGAAATAGCGGACAACTATTCCAACTGAGGTGAATTAACTTCCAATAGTGGGTGGTTGCACTAGACCAACTGGATCCCTGATACTTATCAGAAGGCTCAGAATTAGGCAGTGTGAAATATCATTGCCAGGTAACACCATCTTGCCCTCCCAGCAAAATCTGTCCTTGGATCACTCAGGAAGAAGGACATATCACTGAACTATTTCTCTAATCCATCTTTACAGAAAATAAATTATTTATATAATTGTTGACATTGCAGCCCACCATTTCTTAAGTACAAGAAATTGTGATGCATTGTGTGAAAGGATCCACTTCTGCAATGGCAACACATCCCTCCAACAGATGAACAGGAGTGGCTGGAATGAAATATGAGACCCTCTGTCCTTGAGGTGCTACTCAAAATCTGACAGAGGGATCAGGCTGGACAGGATGGCAATGACTTGCCTTCACAGCTCCTCACTTTGGTACCAGGTAGATTAGCATTTTGGCACTTCAATTGCCACCAGTAGTTTCCAAGATAACATTGACTTCAATGAACGCTCTTGCAAGAGTATCTCTTGTCTGTCAGTTTTGAGTTTTGGGGAGTCCCCTTATCAAGAAAACACCATTGTGTACATTTTCTCCTATTGCTTTTGTTCCTTATTTCAGAGCATTCTGCTTATGCGACAATATTAAATAAAAAAAGACCAGTTGGTTTTCATCTCTTACCACACAAGTAGTACAAGGTGACAGCTTTCCCTTCAGCCCTGTAAGCCTTTCTGCTGTCAGAGGGCAACAGACCACCTTGGTCTGTCTGTTTTCTTCCAGATGTCTCTATTCTACAAAGAAAAAGAAATGAGGAAGATGAAGAAAAACTTAAAGTGTTGTAACTTTTTCTCAGATACTAAAATAAAAAAAGTTTAAAACCATGCAAATTCAGAAAGAGAAAAACACAATCTAATGTATTTATTAAATGTTTCACTTTAAGCCCTAAAAAAAGAAAAAAACAAAACCAAAATCAAACAAAACAAAACAATAAAACCCTAAAAAAACCCAAAACCACTACCTCCATTGTGCAGTTTGCAGGACTTAACCATATGGGCAGGCTGCATGGAAACGACATCTTATCAGAAATGGCTCTAAGTCATCCTGAGACCTCCTGGTCACTGATCAAGGATTGAAGGAGTACCTCAGAGAAAAGTCCATCTGATACAGATGGAATGGAAGCAAATACAAAAAATCTAAGACATCAGAGCCTCAGATTTCTCACAGTTTGGATGTGTGTCAATATTAAAGTCAAAAAAGTAGGGATTTGATAAAAGGATCTGATAAAAAAGCAAAAGAGGCATGTAAGTGATAACTAACCTGATAGAGAACTAAAAGGCATAATCAAATTAAAGCTGATCCACATGGGTTTCTGGAAAGCAGATTTTGTCAAGCTAAATTCATATTTTCTGATATGATTACAAATGGGACTGCTAAAGGCAGTCTATCTTGATAGATGCCTGTAAGAGAACTGGCTTTGCATCACACCACAGTTTGACTGAAAAGCTAAAAAGCATAAGAGATGGGATTCATCCACAGTAATTATAGCTGTCTAAAAGTTTGGCAGCTTGTCTTAACTTCTATATGTTCCCATTATAGTCTATGAAAAGAAAAAGGCACTGTCAAAAAGTGATTTATGGTTTTTCAGACAGGTCCACTACATCTTTCTGTGAAGGTCTCCATCTCTCTCCATAGACCATTAAGAGCTTAGAAAACTAGCGATCATTAGAAATTAATTTTCGGATGGCTAAAATGAGATACAGTGAATCAGAATGGCATCCTAAACTACTTAAAAACTGTGTAGCAGATACATTTAACCCATCATTATGTGACTGGGGAACATGGCACTAGTATTGGAATTGGCTCTTGCCTCCTAGACTATTCTTCACTTTTGTTTAAAAAAATCACATTTTCACAATATGGGAAGATGACTAGAAAATGGAAAATAATGGAGAAGATAGTTGGGTTAGGTGAGTGTAACCAGACATTATGTACTTCAGTATAGCTAAAATGAAGGCCATGGATCAAGGAATGAGTATAATGAGAAAGATTTAATGAGGGAAGACTCAACTCTGGAAAAAAGAGATCCTAAAGAGGAGGCAAGGTTTTGGGAACACAGGCCATGACAAGTAACCAGATTACTATGAATTTCTAGAGTACTGCAGTAACAAAAATCTACTATACTCACCAGATGTATGAACAATAATAAATAGGAGTAGGGAGGTTGTGTTATCTTATTTTGTATCAGTGAAACGACTACTAGTTTCTCTGTGTTCCTGGTGTTGTTTTACGAAAGACTGAAAAATTCCACCGATTACGAGGAAGCCAGGGCAACAATTATGGTATTACAAAACATGTCTTACTAGAAGAGACTCAAGGCACTCAATCAATTAACTTATCAAAGCAAAAGTTAAAGAATGATTTGATCATAGGCTACAAGTGCCTTCCATAGGGAACAAAAATTTGATAATAGAGGGCTCTTCAATCTAGCAGGCAAAGAAAGAACAAGATCAAAGGGCTAGAAGTTATAGCAGGACTAATTCAGTCTAAAAACAAGGTGCAAATTTCAAACACTCAGGGAATAACTTGAAATAACCTGGCAAGAACTATGATTTATTTTCTATCACCAGAAAATAAGTTTTAATCAACACTTGGCCTTATTAGAATTTTATACTTCTATTTCTAAGGTTATTAGTACATTAATTCTAAGAATCTCAGAACATTACTATAGAGAAAAAGAGTAAAAGTTGTTAAGTTGGGAAGCATTAACTGCAGTTCATAAACAGCCAAGAGGTTTAATTTCCATTTGATCATCAAGCCACAGACACTCTGCCATGAAGCTTCCCTAACTGAAACACCTTCTTACTACTCCACACTGTGCAAACCTTTTTGATTAACGAGTACTAACTCAAAGTGGATTGCGCTAAAATTAGGAAACAGGAAGAAATCATAAATTGCAATTATCCCTTTCAGAAATACCTTAGTACAATACTTTTGGGTCATTTTAGGCACACCATTGTTTTCCAAATATAAACGTAAAACACAAATCACAATATGGTAAAGATCTCTCAGTAGGCAATTAAAAATTAATCAGCTAATTAGATCAAATGAACAAGAAAATAAGGCTCAGGAAGACATCCATTCTAATTAACATAATATTAACTTACAAAAGATTTTTTCAGACCAAAAAGAAAAAAATCATCTTTATTTCAAATATCAAACCAATCAATAAAAGGAAACAAACAGTTATTTCTTACCTTGTTATCCCCATGACCAAAGCCAAAAGGAAATGACAGTAATAGTGAGTCAACTGCCCGTGCAACTGTATTAATTTCTTATTATTTCTAATCTTGTTAACTACTTGAATCCACAATTTAACCAGCTTGTATTAAATTTATGGGCATTCTACCTATATTGCTCTTGCTTTATACTTTCTGTGTCTCTTAAGAATCTTCTAGGTACTTAAAAACAAAACTAATGAGATTCAAAGTCTCACCTAGGTTTCTCCTCAGCTAGGTGACTCCTAACTAAAGCACAGGGCTTTACTGTGGAGACAGAGGATGTTAAAATAAGAAAAAAAGGGGAGAGATTCTTAAGTCTGTGTTGGGGATGATAACATATACTCTCAAGGAAGGAAATAGCATTATAGGACACCTTATTGAATAAACTTCACCGGTTAAGCGGAAATGCTCAGGCAATCAGACAAGGAATGGGGCATGGTTGAACCTAATTAGATAGATTGCACAGATTAGAAATACCTGCTATTATAGGACAGTTCCTAAAATATTTTTTTCAAATGTCGTATTACTCCAGCAAAGACCAACCACCCCAACCTTCTGGATGGAGTCACAGGACATATGCCACAGACTTCTGGGCACGCCAGGCAATTTGGCAGCTGGGAGATGACCATGACTCCCAGCACCCTAGTGTAGCAACTGCGTGGATGGTTCCCTGCATTACCCACATATACTGCATTGTGCAGCCCTTCACAGATCTCTAATGCGTTATCCAGATTCATATTATCCAGTGACCCCTCTGTCAAGCTTTCCTGTCCATCCCACGAGACAGGCCTGGTTTGGGAACAATCCTTGAACTGCACAAGAGCTACATGGGGGCGCAGTGTTACAGGCCAGGCAGGACATAACTGCATTATTTACTTTTCTGGGGGGGAAAAAGAAATCTAGAAAGAGTGTGTAATGGTTTAGAAGCAGGCTTTGCAAACCAATTCCACAATGAATGTATTTCACTTTGATCACCCCTTCTAGCCCGTAACAAAATTGAGGCAGTATTTTGTTTTGCAGAAATTAGTACCTTCAAGATCTGCAGTGGATTTATTATTTCTGCTAGGGCTTGCACTTCCTTTCTGATCCATGGCTGTAAAATCCAGAGGGACAGAACAGCACAGAAAATTACTGCAAAGATGTAGTGTGACATAGGAAGAGTCAGAGGCATTATGTGTGAACAACACGACAAAAGGAAAAGCCATCTGAAAATAAATGAAAAAATTAATAATCAAAAGGGTGTCTAATTCTTTTCTGGGCACTTGTTTGCTCACTCTATGAATTCGGACCACCAAGCCATGGCATATAAAGCCAGAAAGGACACTGGTCTCAGAACTCAATGCTGCTTGAGGAAGGTGCCATTACTCAAGGAATGCTTGAGGAAGCAACCATTCCAGAGAAAGAAATTATTCCACCAGAAAACAAGCGAGGCATTGGAAACATAAATTTTTCTCTTGCTTCATTCCTGAAACCAGGGCTCTATAATTCCATTTCAAACCTCCATATCCAGTCCAAGCTTGGCCTTGTCACCAAAACAACTAATAATGGCAGTTAGGGCACCTGTGGGACCATGAGGAACTGGTCATAGACTTCAAATCATTATGCAGCAATTACAAAACCGCTGTTGGGAGAGGGTAACTTCTAATCACCCCAACATTAAAACCAGCAGCAGTTTCTGTTGCATAATGAGAGTCATGCACGCACATGGAATAGGGAAACTTCATTGTTATGCATTTCCATGTAAACTGTGGCTTATAGTTAATGGAATACAGGCTCAAAGGGTAATGCATAGAATTTATAAAATGAAAGCCTTAAAAAGGCACTTTGGTAACAGAAATTGTTTTTTCAACTGCAGGCTATGAACCCTTGACACAAAAATAGTCTATCCAGAAACTGCGGAATATATTGGAGAAACACAGCGAATGACTGTGTTTGGAGAATTTCATGCTAGTTTGATCACTGATTTTTAGTAAGCTATTTAGGCTAAACATTCTCTTGGAACAGATGTATCAATCAAAAGCTAAACCTGTTTTAAATAAATAAGAAGTGCCTATTTTCTTCTCCAGAATTCTTGATCAAAAAGCTCTCCTCTCTGACCATCCACTGCTTTGTGTTTGGTAGCTGACAAAATACTTCACTAATTTACACTGTAGCACGTGAGAGTTTTAGCAAGTCGAGGTCTGAAATACAGCTCAGTTTTTGTCACTGATGAAAAAAATCATCTACAGGATATATAGCAGATCAATATTTGTCAGGCTTTCCAAACAAGCTGGAAACCTGTGCTTTCCCGTTCTTTAAAGAACTCTCTAACTTGTTTTCCTATAATGGATAAAAAAAATCCAGAAACTAAGAGAGCAGAACAGAAAAACCTATTTCTCACTACTTGATAGCCTGGAGCTGTAATACAGCAGGATCAACAGATTCAAGCAAAACAAAACAAAAGAAAATCTTTCTGCTGTAATTTCTATGAGCACTTTTTGATCCTTGTTTATATCTTAACTTCATGTATTAACAATAAGGCAGCAGAGGGTGCATCTCAGCTGGGAGAGCACATCATCCATGCCACAGCAAACAATAATAGTATGGACATGAGTGAAAAACAGTGAGAAGCTCTGAAAGCTCCTTGGCATAATGAGAGGTGCAGCAAATAACTGAGTGGATGGGTGATGACTGCCTCAAGACTCCTCCTGGTCATTCCTCAGTGCAAGCCTCCCTGGTGTGAGCCAGCACAACACTGACGTGCCCAGGTGATCATACCTACTCCACAAGAAGCTGTTAAGCCCTCTCCAGGCAGCACTGAAGCTGACTGGCCCAGCTAGGGTTTAAGGCATAAATCTCCACAGTCTTGCACAACCATGATTCCTGTCCTGAATGCAGTTCACTCTCATCACTGGAGAACAGCTGTGGAATTAAGCCTACATTACAATAAATACCTAGAAGGCCCTCCCAGTGGCTATCCCCAATTTTCTGCCAGGGGTCTGAACCTCCAGGGCTCCCTACAGACCTCTGCAACTTGTAGTCTGTTCATTGCCTGACCTAATTCTTCTAAATGGCTTGGCCATTTTGGCTGACAATTTCCTCTAAATGCCCAGACACCAAGCAATGGAAAATTTTCTCTAGATTCTAGTTAATGAGCAATGGAAAATGTCATTGCAATGAAGTTATGCAGTTACTTAAGTGCTCTGCTGGATCAGGTCTTTGTGAGCTACATTTTAGTCCCACAATTGATGAGATTTTCTGAGTGTGATAAATAAAATAAGATGAAGTTCTATGATAAGAAGAGAAAAAAAAAGAAAGAGATATATGTAAAATATTTTTAATGCTCTTATGGTTCTCGGATGGCATGGCAGAGAAAAAGAGGGAAGGAGAATGCAAAAGCATAAACTAGACTTGTGTAAATTACTCTGACATTTAATAACCCTCTACTAAAAATTCCCTAGCAAGGCTACTTCAGATATTTTTAAGGTCATGTATCATTTACTGTCTAGGTCAATTTATGCATCAGCAAAAATTGCTGCAAACCTTTCTGGACAGCACTTTAAAATTAAAGGTATATGTAACTGTTTTGGCCATATTTTTTTCCTCACCAGTTTCTGCTCTGCGAGCACTTCACCTTGGAAAATTAAAGTAACATTCTGTATTAAGTGAAGTCAGTATGATATTTCAAGGCAAGCCAAGGACAAGCTTTATAACTGTACTATCAAAATGCTATTAATAAAAGCAAAAATACACACACGATGCCTGTGTTCCCCTATGGACGGAAAAAATTATTGTGCATGAAGTTAACATTACAGATATTCTCTCAGTCTTTCCTAAGGTCCCAAAAACAGCAACAAAACACAAATCTCTTCTTGTTAACTTGTATAATCTGCTATCACATAGTGCCTCATTTCAGTAAACATTCCAAGGCTTCTAAAGAGAACATATGGATAAGCAGGATTTCTGGGATGAGAAAAGGTGGAAAATATTGTACTTTCATAGTTAAATTTTGTAAAGGTGTCTTCGTTTATTTTTGTTTGGGCCCACAGGGCCCAAGATGTATTTATAAATACATCTGATATTAAGCATCTAAATTCTCTCCTCTGTTTTTTACAGCTCCCCTCACTGCCGTACCTAAGGACTCCAGGACAATCCATGCTGCAGTAAGTACTGTTATCTCCTTTTGATAGATGTGAAGCCAGACACACCAGGTGAGGCAGTGCAGCAGAGAAACCCGAGCTGGCTCTGAAGGGGCAAAGCTGGCTAGAAGATATCAAGTTCCCTGAGTTACATCCCTCAGTGGCCCTCTGCAATCCCTGAGCATTGCTGAGCCTCCCTCTGCAGAAATATACAACAAGACATGTAAGTACATACACATTACTTAACTGCTCCTTCCTTAGGAGAAAACACGTTTTAAAGTACCATATAATTGTACTGAGTTTTAGAGTTTGTACCCACACCATTTTTTAAAACAAAGTAACCAAGGAAAATATGGCTTGGAGAATTTGCCTCTTCACCTGGTCTCAGGTGATCAAAATGCATAAACATGTTTTCATTGGAGACAAACTACGAGCGTGTGTGTGTGTGTGTTTTTCTTCCTTCTTCTTCTGTGGTTGAAAAGAAATTAATTTCAAAATGAAAACGTAGTTTGGGAACTAAAAAGCCCAAGACAGCTTTGAAAATATCACAGAGCATTTAAAAACATACTAGAAAAAAAGCAGTATTTGTCAAATTAATTTCATTATTTCTAATAACTTCCATCCTCTCATAAATCTTGATATTTTCATTGAAATCACTATTATTGATTTTCCCTTTTCCCCAGCCCTAACAAGAATGAAAGATGAACTATAACATAAAGTCACTTCCCTTTATTTGTTATACTGATGTGATACATTAGGTATTTTGAAAAACTCACTAATGAGACATACTCTGTCCAAGATAAAAATGCTCACTTTAAAGCTCTGTGTTCAAAGGACTTTAAAAATAAGTCTTTTTCAGTCTTATTTTCAATGAATTCATTACACCAGTGGGAAATTCTCAGGAAACTTCTCAGATCTTCCACCTTTATTTCATTTCATTTTAAGATTTTGTCTCATAAAATGCAGTGAAAAGTTCTCAGGCAGTTTATACTACTATTAAAAACAGAACTAACTCTATTATTCATTCAATCTCCTCCATTATTTATCCCTCTTGATTTGAAAGTAGGACTCGCAACTGCAGCACTAGAAGTTTGCTGCAAGTCCCTGGAACACAGCCTTACCACAATTAGCCATTGATCCAGCTGCTCATACCGTAACAAGGGAATGCAAACTCCCTCCTCCTTGAGGCTACAGCTCCACAGAGAAAGCCTCCAACATCACAGGCTTCTAACACTACATTCCTTAACTTAATAAACAGTACCAGCTCAGAGTTGAGTTCTTAAGCTGCAATGACATACACACACTTTTATTCACTAGGAAAGTGGGATTTTTTTCCCATTATGAACCTGTTTAGCTTATCTATACAAGTAGATTTTTTTTTTTTGCCAACTTTTGGTAACACAACTTTACACAGACTTAAATTGACGCAACAAGATCTCCCATGCAGAACGAAATACATGTTAAATATGCTTCTATTTTTTCCCCAAAATGCTTTTACTGAATGAGTAAAACCTCACAAATGTGTGAAAGACCTGTGGCAAATATTCACATTTTATGAATGGAGAACAATGAGCTCAGAGAAGGCAAGAAATCAAAGAAGGCACTGCAAAATTTGTAACACTCAGTGAATACGACAGATGTTAATTTTAATTATTGATGACAGTATTTCAGATTATGCTTATTAACAGAAAGAAATAAAAAAGCAGACCACTGTACAGTACCCAGCTCCTAAGAGGTCACTGGGAAGTGGTAGGATACATCAAGATTCAGTAGCACTTTTTAGTAAGTGTGTCAATTTCAGTGTTTTGCATTCAGTCAAGATGTATCTACCACCACTGAAAAAAGTTTCTTCTCAGTATCCATTCCAACTGGAAATAAGAAGAAGGTAACTCACATAGTGCCTATTACATGGAGTCCAGGTAAGCCACTTTTTAATTACTATATTGCAAACCAGCAATCAAAAACGTCATGCACAGCTTTGCCACACTTTGTGCTGATGTACAGATCTACCCACATTGGTATGATTACAAGGCAGTAGCAATGTTCAGATGTCTTTGATGGATTCTGAAGCCTAATTCTTGTCCCACTTTTTCAGTCTTTTTTGTATTTTAAAGTCCGATTTATATTTTACAGGTCTGGCATAAACAAGTTAATTACTCAAATGTCACAACTTTCTGTGATTGTTAGAAACTTGCCACATATATAACACAGTTTTTCTCTGTTTAATACATAGTACCTATGGTTTTTTTCCTTGTTAAAAAGTTCTCTATTGGCTTTAATTACACTCATGAGAATGGAGAAGTGAAAAAACATATTGTTTGCCTGAGGCCTCAGGTGAAAAGAAAAGGTTTCATGGCTCAGGGAATCACTCTTTAGTTGAATTCAAAACTTCTTACTCCTGATCCAAGACTGAAACCCACTGCTTACATGTTCCAAATTAAATATGATCCCAAAGTACTCCAAATCAATTAAATGAAAACCCGGCAAAAGACAAGTACAGAGTAGTTCACTCCTTGACCCTATATGCTCAATAGATATGTTTGTACATTTATTTTTAGAGGCTCAGGAAGGAAATATCCACCTTGTGATATAGCATATATGTACATTTGCATTTATATTGCTTAAAATAATGATGTAATATCACAGCCCCTCAGGAACACCATGTTAATTTCTTACCTACCAAATTTAGCTTCTGTAAGCCTCTCTTTGCCAGCACCAGTTGCCTCACTGGGATGAAATGGTTTTTGCCTGCCTGGGTTTCACAGAATCCCAGACTCGATTAGATTGGAAAACTTCTCTGAGATAATTGAGTCCAACCTATGACCAAACACCAAAATGTCAACTCAACTACGGCACTGAGTGCCACGACCAGTCTTTCCTTAAACATCTACAAGGACTGTGATTCCCTGGGCAGCCCATTCTAATGTCTAATCACTCTTCCTGTGAAGAAATTTTCCTGATGTCCAATCTAAACCTCCCCTGGTGCAGCTTAAGGCGATTTCCTCTCATTTTGTTGCTGGTTGCCTGGGGCAAGAGACCGACCCCCACCTGGCTGCAATCTCCCTTCAGGGAGCTGTAGAGAGTAAGAAGGTCACCTGTGAGCATCCTCTTCTCCAGGCTGAACACCCCCAGCTCCCTCAGCTGCTCCTTGTGAGAACTGTTTCCTAGACCCTTCACCAGTTTCACTGCCCTACTCCAGACTCTCTCCAGCACCTCTGTGTCCTTCCTGAATTGGGCGACTCAGAACTGGACACAGCAGCCGAGGTGCAGCCTCACCAGTGCCAAGTACAGGGGAAGAATCGCTGCCCTGGTCCTGCTGGTCACACTATCCCTGATACAGGCCAGGATGCCATAGGCCTTCTTGGCCACCTGGGCACACTGCTGGCTCATGTGCGGCTGCTGCTGACCACCACTCCCAGGTCCTTTTGCTGGAGCCAATTTCCAGCCACTCATCCCCCATCTTGTATCACTGAATGAGGCTGTTGGGGCCAAAGTGTAGAACTCACCACTTGGTCTTGTTGGACCTCATGCTTTTGGTCTCGGCCCATCGATCTCGTCTCTCTGAGATCCCTCTGCAGAGCCTCCCTGCCCTCCAGCGGAACAACAATCCCACCCACCTAGGTGTCATCCCCGAATTTGCTAATGGTAGAGTCGAGCCACCTCAGGCCAAGCCGATGGTCCACAGGAGGGCACAGCCTGGCCCTCAGCCCACGGCTGAGCTTTCCCTTCCCCCAGCAGAGGGGCAGAAGGGTTTGGCCGCCTCGCCGGCGAGGGCAGCGCCAGGCAGGAGGACCCGGAGCCGCCTCACGGCCGGCGGGGCGGGGCTCCAGCTCTGCGTCGTGTTCGCTCGCCCGCCCCACACGCAGCGCGGGGCCAATGGCCGCTCGAGGCGGCGCGGCGGCGGCCAATCGGCAGCGCTCTCGCCAGCTGCCCGGGAAAATGGCGGCGCTGCCGGTGGCGGGACGGATGCGGTGCCGCTGCAGCGGTCGCCATGCCCGGTAGCCGGCGGAGGGGGCTGTGCCTCAGGCCCGCCGCCCTGAGGAAGCGGAGCGGCGGCGAGGAGCAGCTCACCCGGTGGCAGGCGGAGCTCCCCGGGGAAGAGGGGGCGGTGGAAGGCGGCGCGGGCCGAGGGCTGGCCGCCGGGGAGGGTGCGGGCTCGCCCCGCGCT
>VXBT01010832.1:83807-122167 GCA_013400235.1 Oriolus oriolus
GCGCGGCCCCTGCCCGCCACCTCTCGAACCGCGGGGGAGGCGCGGCCGAGCCGTGAGGAGGGGCTGGTGCGGTGTAAATCTCCGCTCGCCCCGCTCGCGTGCTGTGGGAAGGGGCTGATATTGTCAAGAGTATGTTGAGGCAGAGTGTCCCGGGGGTCAGGCAGGCCAATGGTACCCTGGTGTGCGTTAGGAAGAGCACTGCCAGCAGGTCAAGGCAGATGTTCCTGCTTCTCTGTTCAGCCCTGGTGAGGCCACATTTGGAATACTGTGACCAGTTCTGGGCTCCTCAGGACAAGAGAGACATGGAGCTCCTGGAACAGGTCCATCAGAGAGCTACAAAGTTGGTCAGTGGTTTGGAGCATGTCTTTTACGAGGGAAGGCTGAGGAAATTGGGCCTGTTAGCCTCGAGAAGAGAAAACAGAGGGCACATCATCAACGTGTATAAATATCAAAAAGGTGCAAAGAGGATGGACCAGGCTCTGCTCGGTGGTGCTGAGCAATAGCACAAGAAACAGGCAGAAACTGATGCACAGGAAATTCCACCTGAACATGAGGAAGAACTTCTTTACTGTGCAGTGACCATGCACTGGAACAGGTTGCCCAGAGAGAGTATGGAGTTTTCCTCACTGGAGATATTCCAGAACCACCTGGACACAATCCTGTGGCATGTTCTCTGGGATGACCCTGCTTGAGCAGGGAGGTTGGACAAGGTGACCCACTGTGGTCCCTTCCAGCCTGACCCATTCTGTGATTCCCATTGCAAATACTGAGAACTAAGAAAGGAGAGGATAAAACCTGACCATGCTAGGCACGTCAGGGCAAAACATCTTCTAAGATGTTGCTCACATAGTAGGCACATCTTTAAGTTATTTCTGTAGGCTTTCACATCTGCAGCGTTGTTTCTAAAGGGCAGGGGTGACTAGCCGAGCTTCACATAGGGTGTTAAGTTCACTTACTGATCAAAGGCAGCTGCAAGCAGGTTTTGAATAGCTATATTCCTGCTTTTAATAGTCCTAGCTGGAAGGGCCTGGGGGAGGAAGTATAGACAAATGTAGGTTATGACCCAGAGTAGTTTGGAGGCCCATTAAAATAGTAGTTCAGAATCTGGGTGAAAGACACAAAGCAATCAAGAATGCAAAATATTCTCTCATACAGGTATACATAATTTTTCTCTTAATGTAAACTGAAGTCCATATTTTCTCCAGTGTAAGGATTGACATCCTTACAATCAGATGCTGAGCATAAAGCTGTCAGGATCACGTAATGTTCTGTAATCTCTGTGGTGATGTAACTGGCAAAGCCAAGAGTCCTGTTCTGTATTTTAATGTCTAGTTATGAGCACTATTCCTGTTGTGAGTAAAGGAATCCTGGTGAGTGTGAACTTGATTTTTATTCTTGATGTTCCTAAAGCATCTTCTTTTGCCTTGGCCTGTTCTGTGTTCTAAGTGATTGTTGCCTTTTATTTGTTGGTTTTTAATAAGGATCCTCTTTCTCTTTTACACAGAGTCATGTTTACATAAGACACCAAAGAGATCATTGAGTAGGAAATCCCGAATACCTACTTTCAGCTCTCCTATTAATGACACTGATACACAGCAAGAAATCTTTTGGGATTCTCATTCACCAGTTGCACACAGACTAGGTAATACCAAAATCCAGACTTCAGGACACCTGTTTGAGGCATGCAGTGGGAGTGCAGTAAAAGTTATAAAAGATTTCTTGGAAAAAGATTCTTTTCTCTTATAATGGTTGTTTGATTTTACTTTAATTGAAAACCCACAAATTCTTTAATATAGTGCTGAATCAAGATCCGATGTTTACAGGTTTATTTGAATTATTTGAGATGTACTGCGCTTCATAAACTGAATAGATTTCAAAATTTTAAGAAGTTTGTTTGTTTCCACAGGCAGTGGAAAAACCAAGCAGTCTACCAGTAGATGCACAGTAGAAATTTCGGAAATTGTCAATCGTATTGCTCCTCAGGTAATTGTTACTTTCTAAAACGATGCTCTGCATGTGCAGTAATCAAACAGAATAGTGCTTCAGCCTTAGCCTCAGTTTTAGTTACAGTAGTTTCATGGTAAGAGTTGATCACGTAGAAAACTGCTTTATAAAACTGGATTGAGTTCAAATAGTAAGCGTAACATTGACTGGTTGCTCTGTGAGTAAAAAAAGGACACACGAAGAAACTTGCAGCAGCAGCTCCATTTTAGAAAGGTTTACTTTCAGAATGCAAGTTAATGCCTTTGGTCTTAAGAATACTGTTGTGTTTATTTACCCTTAATTACTCATCTGTTAAAAGGTAAGAGTTTCTTCACATGGTGGATTTACTTGGCAGTTGTTTTTAAGCATTTTGAACAGTCTTGATTGTCTGCTGATTTACAAGAACAAGACCCAGCTGAGAGATATTTTACAATAAGATAAACACAGTAACCTTGCTTCAATACTCTAAATAATTGTCCTCTTCACCCTTATATCTCTGCCCTTTCCCTCTTGCTGTGAACCTGATGTCCACAGCCCAGAAAATGGAAACAAAACTGCTGTTGCATTTTAAGTGCAAGAAGAGAACATGTAATTCCTGAAGTAGATCTAGTACTATTTAGCTTGAAAACACGCCTGCTTTCTTGACAGGGCTGTTTAAAATATATTTACTGTTCAGCATATTTGTGAGAAATTGTACTAAAAGTATTGGAAAGTCATTGATAAGAGATGCCACTGCCTTCCTTTTAGATAGTTACAGCTCTGCCATAAATGTAATCTGCTGTGTATGTTCTTTTTTTCTTAAACAAAAATAAATTTTAAAAAACCTTAAATTTACAAAGAATAAGAGAACCTATTTAAAACTACCATAGTAATTAGTAAAATTCAAATTACTTTTCCTGGCTTACTCTCAGTAATTTCCTGCATCTTACTGCTCTGCCCCAATTTATCACTGCAACATTGTATCTCTTTTATTTCAGAATTCAGATTCAAGCCTGAACTTTGAAGCTCTGAAAACAATTTCATTTAATTTCTAAATGTCACTTAATTCTGTTTAAAGCCTCTTTTTATAAATGACTTGTAATGAAAGAAGTCAGAATTTTGTTCTGTAAGCATACAGAATGTAATTTAAGGTCTCTAATCTGTTTGTGCTGCTAGCCTCTCAGCCAGCTCCTTAGTAGTATACTGAAATAAATGAGATCACAGCTTGTGACATGAACATGTGTAAACCTGAAGTACAGAATTCGATTTGCGCACCAAAGTAAAATTCAGTTATTTTAATTGAAGTTCCTGTTTTAAATTGATATAATTAAAGTGATACAACTATCAGTGGACAGTGTTGCAGTAATCTCACTTAACTTGTTTTTGCTCTTATCTGTGACTTTCAATGGATTTCATCCAGTTTATTTAGTTTAGCAACTTTTAACTCACGTAAGATGTGTGTCTAGTCCAATCTTTATCTGAAATCAGATTTCTAAGCATTATAAATCTAATCATTCAGGATGAAAAAGCAACCTGTAATGAAGGCTCCCTTTTAGGAACATGGATTGGTGAGGATGCTATTCCCTGTACACCTGTAGTAGTAAAAGGGCGAGCTAGGACAAAGTTAAATTGTACAAGGTAAGTTACAGTTTCTTCTTGCCCATTGTAGCTGGGCTTTCATGAAAAAGGCTATGTGGTCTTCTACGTATAGTGAACCATGTAATTGTATATTAGCATATAGAATGCTTTTAACTGTGGGCTTGTTATGTCTTCTTAATGGGGTTGTGTGTTGACTGCATATTGAAAGCAGTGAGATTTAGTCATACCTTTGTAGCTGTTAAATTAGAGAATGGACAGCTCATAGGGTCATGTAATTGAACTTGGCTGAACTTTCTCAGTAGCTCTGACTTTATTTTCTGTATTTTCTTTTTAATCCAGAGATCTTAAAATAAAAAATCCCGAAGAGGAACTCATGAAATTGGCTAAGGAGTTTGATAAAAATCTAGTTGAGTTAGATGCTGTTCAGGAACAGGAGAAGCTTGGTCACAACTTCATCCAGACCACCTCAGAGCCTTCAAGTAGTTCTAAAGATGAAATAAATACGAAGAACCAGAAATCAGTCCTTGGTGAAGGTTCTGAAACAGATACTGCTGTGTCCCTGAAACCAATTGGACAGAGCACTGGCATCCCCGTGGCAGAGCCCTGTCAATCCAGCAGTCAAAAGTCTGTAGACCTTGAGGCTGAAGTAGCCCTTCATGCTCTTTTTGACTGCTCTACCCAGAAGTGCAGTGGACAGTTGAGCCAAGGGCTGTCAGATATTTCTTTAAATAATAGCTTTCATAAAATTAAAAGTACCTTGGAGGAGGAGAACCTTCCTGAGAAAACTGAAGACACACAGCATGGTAATTCAGAGGCATATCAAAAAGGTACTCTGTTTGCAGTAGGAAGCGTGGACCAGACTGTACCAAAACCTGAGACTATACCAAAACCTGATACTGACACCCTGACAAAAAAACATCCTCTTTATTTGAAGACGCAATTGGTGGCCTCCACTAAACTTGCTGAAGTAGTTAATGATGACTTTGATGACTGGGACACAGATCTTTTGGCAGATGACTCTTTTGTGATGCAAATAACCCAAAATCCTGAATTGATCAGTACTGAAGAACCACCACAAATTCCTGCAAATCCATTTGTGCATGGTTTCAGTGATGCTAGCGGAACCAAGCAAAGAAGTAGTGGCAATTCAGTAACTCTTTTGGGGACTGTAAACAAATCTAACAGTTTGCAATATTCACCTTTGAAACATAGTAGTAAAAACTCACAAAGTGTTGTAAAATCCCTGTCTTTACAAAAGCCATGTAAGAGAGAAAACTCAGAGACTAAGGCCTTGCATGGCAAATGTGACGTTAAGCCAGATAAAAGTAATTCTGTTTGGAAAAGTGCCCAAAACAGTGATTTCAACTATATTCCTGTTTCAATGCAGTCAGAAGTGAAGAATGGAAATGAATCTACTAAGCCTAAAGGTGATGCTCTTCCTCTTTTTCCTTCAAGATCTAATCCTCATAGACAACCAGCAGGAAAACCTGGGAATAACACTCATACTATTTCCTGTCAGTCATCCGGTGTTTCTACCAATATGAAAGCTAATGATCTAACCAAAGTGGTTAACCAAGCTAATACAGGTCACTCAAATCAAGTTGAAATACCAAAGAAATGTCCTCTGTCATTTGATGGCTGGAATGAACCGAAATTCTCTGATGAGATATTAGATATGTTTTGTGGATCTGATAGTCTTTGGGATGCAAACTATGAGGATGATGAATTGTTATATCAAGTGTGTGATGATATAGAAAAGCAGACTCAGAGCCAGGATGTTAAGCAAGGAAATGAAAAAACTAAAACTATAGAAGGAGCCAGTATTAATTCCAGATCAAATGCTGATAACAGCTTCCCAGCATCTAAACAAGGACTACCTGATCTCCTCTTGGCACGAAAAACAAACGCAAAACAGGAGGCTCTCTCACTAAATTATTCCTGTAGGAATTCATCAAAGGTGGTGCATGGGCTGGCCACAACAGGTCATGTAGTGAACTGTAAGAACATCTCAAATCCTCAGACTGTGATCTCAGGTCCTTCTGTGGAGTGTAAATACACACTGCCTAAAAACTGTCATCAAGATTCTGAAGATACTGTGAAGACTGTTTCGGGGAAATGGTACAGGTCAAATTCTGTGCCAGCAGGAGAGACAGGTTCTGAAGTAAGTCCTGTTAATGCAGTAAATATTTTTAGCAGCAAAGAACTCAACAGCTCACATTTCTTGTATAATGCGGGAAAGATTCCAAGTAGCAGCTCTGGTAACAAAACTTCACTTGTGCCTTCAAAGTTTAAGTTCCGAAAGATTAACAATTCTCAGGATGGTCTTTGTGTAGGGTCTGAAAACCCAGGGAATCATTCTGGCATTGGAATTACTCTGCAGGGTTTGGAAGGAAGCAAGAAGCAGGTGAATGTGACTTTGCACAGCAAGCTTGACAAGAAATCACCTTTCAAGAGGCACCTTTCAGAGTCTTTTGCACAGACTACATCAGGTATTTGTCTTTATTGTACCACTGTTAGGCGGTTACTGTTTTGTTTCCTTACTGTAGTCAGAATGTCAGAGAAATTTGTACTGTATTGCCACTTAAAATAGGCTTCAATATTCATCCATTCAGTTAAGGTGTTAGCAGATGTCCTAAGGAGAATCTGGAGGTTATTTTCTCAAAAATTAAATTGTCCTGATGCATATCTTGAATTCTTATAGTTAAGGACACCTGTTTCCATTCCTTTAAATACTTCACAGCCTCTCTCCATAGACACTCAGATTCCTTAGGATCAAGTAGAGGCTGATGCAGCACTCAGCATATTATTTCCTTAAACTGTTACATAAAAATACTGTTATTTTGATGCATAGTTAAACCCCAGTTAATGATGGGACAGGGAAAGAAACACCAGGTGATATGGAATGCCAGTTTCTTTATATTACCATACACCTGGAATTCGGACCCTCAAATCACTGGACACTTTTCTGAGCTCAGCCTGTATTGTCATTTGCTCTGTAGCTTAAATTGCTAGTGAAATATTCTTGTGTTACCAGTCTAAACACTAAGATGCCCTTTCATCCAGAGGAGAGGTCAGTCACTTCTTTATTGCCAAGAGGCCGGCAGTAATATTCCTTGCTCAGTATTACTTACTGGGGAAATGTAGAACTAGTCAAGTGCCAGTCAGTCTTATTTTCACTTGGTGTCACAGCTTGGCAAAGTTTTAATCAATATTCATTCTGATAAAACATGCCTAAGAGTGTCAAATATCAGCCTCCATTTTCAAGAAGCACTGTTGCAAAAGCAACAAAACTATTAATTATTGAAGAATGAGTATTTTATCTATCTTTCTTTCCCAGAAGAGAATTATATAAATGGAAAGTAGCAATTTTGGATTATAAAGGGGAAGGAGGGGGAGAGATAACAAGTTATTCTATGGAATGTTCTAGAGAGTAAAGGAATGAAAAAAAATAGCATAGATTTTCTTCACAGATAAACAACAACTTTGTCTTAAATTTTGAGGGAAGGGACATTAACCAAAAAATGGATGTTAAGTGATCCTTTCAAAAATTGCTATTTAATTTTTCATGGACACTTTTTTGTGAGAAGCAAATATACCCTTTGTTTTATTTATTCAGTTTGAATACTTATTAAAAATACATTAATTGGAAATTGGTGTATAAAAATGGTAAACTTATTGATATGTGCAGGGAGTGTTCCTGTTGGTTCCAGTGAGGTCAGGGTTTTATAGTCTGGGAATTTATATTTCTGTAACACACCATATAAAATGCTACGCTTAGCTATCATGTTCTTGTCTCCTTTGCCAATTTTTATTGCTACTTTTGACCTTTTTTCAACCTATCTTGTTTTATTTGTGCGACACCTGTACTGTATCTGACCCCTGTGTCTATACCATCTCCATGTCCATATCTCTGCCTAACTCACTAAATTGTAAAGCCCTTTTCACTCTGATAGCTTTAATTTTCTTAACCCATCACCATCTCTTATGTTGACTCCTGATGTCATAAGGTTCACTTGAAGGGCAGCCAAGTAAAATTTCCTTCAAGCAAATGTGTGCATCCCAGTGTTGTCATTGGGAGGTAGTAATCAGTAACACTACAAAGGTCATGCATCTTACCCTCTTCCTGCCTTGGGGACAGGATAGATGAGCCATTTTTAACTTGGGTGCCCGGTATGTCAGAATAGTGTGCTCCTGCAATAGATCCTCAAATACTGAAAACGGCTAAGTTAAAATACATATTGAACAAACCTGAAGCTTCTAATATATGTTTTTTATTTACAGTGTCTGTGGTCGAACAAAAAAATAGAAAATGTTCTCAAGAAGAGATTGAAAGAAAGAAACAAGAAGCTCTTGCACGAAGAAAATCCAGAACACAGGCATTCTTTAAAGATGCTTGAGCTTGGAGTTTTTGTCTGTGGAGCAAGCTTTTGGTAGGGAAATACTGTAATGCTAGAAGACACTTTTTTAATTCTGTTCACAGCTATTGATGGCAAGCTTTTTCTGTTTTCCAACTTAAAAAGATGAGGACCTGAATCATAACTAATACTCTGGAGGTACTTAGTTTTAATTAAAAACCATCAGTTATAGTCCCAAACCATCAGTTATGGTCCCAAACTACCTTCAGCTAGATGAAGATTCTGTTGAATTCACATGTCAAAATGATGTGGCCTGAAAATCATGAAAGTATTGGTATATACACATAATGAAGGTGTCAAAAACAGACTGGATGTGTTCTGGCTGTATTATTGCAAGTATTCTAATCTGTAAGAAGACTCTCAAGTACACACAGACTAAGAAATACTAATGTTTGCTCTCAGGTAGAAGAAAGTTTTAGAATTTTGGGTTAACTAAAACACAATCTAGGAAACATCCAGTGTCAGAAAACTAATGGAAATGAACAGGCTTTGGAAAGTGTACTCAGTTTGTCTCTGTTACCTGAGGTAAGAATTGTACATGGAGAAGGAAGAATTTAATACAAAAGTTTCATTAGGCAAAAAAGTGTCCTGCAAAGGACAGGTTATTTTTTTTTTTAATTCCTTTCAGGAAGAATTGGAAATACTGTAAGGAAATTTTACCAGTTTTTTCTACATGCACATCAGCAAGCTAATTAAAAAAGGTAGCCTATGCTATTTTACCAAACCATGAGCAATATATAATACACTAGGTGAAACCTCAACAACTATGCATCTGTTTAGCCATATTGGTTGTACATATTTTCAAACTAAAGGCTGTTAAAATATAAAAATGCAATTTCATGTCAGCTTAACAGGGGCTGATAGAATTTTTGATCTGATAGATGGGTGTAGAGCTCAGACTGCAAAAACTGCCTCTGGGTAAGCTGCAAGATATTTTTCAACTGAGAAGTGCTTATATATAAACATGTGACACTATGAAAAGTGACTGTAATTTTTCTTTGTAAATAAATAACTTGGAAATGTTCCTCCAAAGGTTGGAGGAAGCTTTTGGTTTCTGTAGTATGCCGTTTTTGTAACTCTTAAAAATGTAAGTATTGTATATTTGTAAGTCATCATTAAACTTCTTTTTTCACATTTTTCTAGTCTGTTTTCTAAAATACTATACTACAGAAACTGGTAAAAACAAGTGAAACATTAATTCCATGTGGACTTTACCTGAAGTCCTCACTTGGTAATTTCCCTAATTAGCTGATGCCTCCGTTTTCTACCCATAGTGGTGACAAAGTGCTTCCTTTGATCCATTTAAACTAGCAATCCTTGATGGATGAACTGGCTCAACACACAACCACCTGCAGTACAGTCCGGAAATATTTAACTATACTGGGGTCTTTTTGCTTGTATTAACCACCATGGTTAGTGTCAGCTGATTAAGGACTCAGAGCCCCAACACCACCAAAGACCATGCAGCATTACGCTCTGTGG
Source organism: Oriolus oriolus (assembly GCA_013400235.1). NCBI lineage: Eukaryota > Metazoa > Chordata > Aves > Passeriformes > Corvidae > Oriolus > Oriolus oriolus. Next base: position 93,266 of record VXBT01010832.1, read on the forward strand.
CTGCAGCTCCCTGCCCTGGTACTGTTGTAAAATACATGATGAGTTGGATTAGTTTACTGATCTGACTGAAAACCCAGAAAAATATTTTCAGCTTTTCAAAGAAATTCGTCATAATAATACTCTCAACAGATAACATACCATGAAATAGCAAGATTTTGTTGTATTGTCAAGCCTCTGCTGGCAGTTTTCAGTTTAAAAGACAGAAGATTTGCATGTCCATATGACAAGTAAGTGTAAACCCCAAATAGTGGCTATTGAAAAAATTTGATCTATCCAGAGAATATAATTTGCTCTGTGTGAGGTATGCTTGTCTTAGTTTAGATTCTCCTAGAACACCATGAGCCGGTAACTTGTCAAATGCACTATTAGCCAAGAAAAAGGCAATGAGAAAAGGCTACTACTATCAGTATTAAATATGAGAGTTATAAAACTGGCTTTTAAGGTACTGATGCACAAGAATGGTAAATATTATTGAGAAAGATAAAAGTGAGGCTTTTGCTAGAATAGTGTTCAGCTTAGCAGTACTTCCCTCCCCAGTATGTTTGCCTAGATACAAGTCTGTAAATAAACCACGGTAATTTTTGTTTCCAGGGATGGTTTTGTTAATTTTGATTTGAGAAGATTTTTTTTTAAGGAAGGTTTCATTCTCTGATGTGAAAGGACTTAACTTTCAATCGGATTTGAAACTGGGATAAATAGTAGATAAATAATACAGGCTAACCACATTATAGCTCCCCAAGCTGAGCATGGAAATGATGCACCCTGAATGCTGTCACTGTGTGTCCTTGAGCACCCTCAGAAAGTTGAAAACCAGCTAAGTGCTGCTTTTCTCACCATCCACAATAGAAAGGCCCTGGAGCTGCCCACCTAAAATGCCACCACTGCTGTGTCCCTGAATATACTAGCCAGAATATATTGGCTCACCCTTTGTCATGAGCATCAGTGCTGTAAAATAAGAGTTCATTGTATGACAAGGGGGAATGCTCATGAGGGGTGTGGAAAGAGCCCTTTGCAAACTTTCCAGTTCGATGAAGACACAAACTCCGTTTTAACCAATTACTGTCACTTCTTACTCACTCAAGTGCTTCCTGTGTGCTGCTTAATCATATTTAAAGAATTTGCTGATCAGTGTGACACATACCAATTTTGACAGTGAGACGTTGCCCTCTGCTATTAAACTAATCATGACAGAGAGACTTTGTTGTTTATTTTACTTTTCCTAAGTACCTGTTTTTAGCATTTATTGGACTTCAAAAGCCTGTAATTTGGTTTTTATTAAACATTACTTTCCAAATAGAGTTCATAGCATCTTAGGAGCATGGTTCTCTTGATGGTGGGAAAAACTGCCAAGGTTCTTTGGTCATAGCCTGACTATCCCCAAACGCCCTACCATACCATTTCTCAGTTAACAAACTGAATAGAGTTACTTCTTTTTGTCACTTGACTTGCTCCCTCTCCTCACCACTGAGAAAAAAAGTTGAGCAGCAGCCTCATCGCCCCACAGATTTTACAGGTTGTGCTCAGCATCCTTTGTGCTTCCTCGTGGGTTCTTGGTGGCCCTCTGGTATGCCTCAGTCATGGAGTCTTTTGACTGCTTGTGGTAGACAACAGATCTTCATTAGGAAAGTATCTGCATAATTTTAATTAATTTATACTTATGTACGCTTAAGAAGTTTAGTATTTCAATAGCTGACATTTCACTATGAACCCACGTCTTCCTCCAGGCAAAAAAGACCTATTCAAATAGTAACAACAATCTTAAATACGTTCTAAATTAAATTATGACTGTCAGGTTTCATTATAAATTAATTTATGGCTGTTTGCTTAAGCACTCACCTTCTTTTCATTCAGAGCATACGAATTTTTTATGTCAGTAGAGCAATCAGTAAGCTTAAGTTGAAATGTAAATGGAATTCCTGTATGTCCCGATACCTAAGTATAATTTTTATTCCACAGATATTGACAGATTTCACAATGAGTGCTGTTGCTTGCTAAAGTCCAAGTATTATCTTTCTCAAGCAAAACCTGTAGTGGATTTGGTTGTTTCTTTTAGGAAAGGCAGATACTATCAGGTAGAGGATCCCGTTCATCATTATTCTCCATATCTGTATCTAAAATTCTGTACAGACATACATTCACACCCTTCCTCTTAATGCTGGTGAGGGATCACATTTAAAGCATTTGAGAAATTTAGTAATACTGGGGTTTTATTGTGTTAGTTGTATCAGATTTTCAGAGAGGCCAGCACCCAGCAGCTCTTCAAATTTTGGCCTATAAGGCACAATTAATCTTGGGGCTGCAGTTCAGGAATAGCAATGTAATCTTATACTATGTGTACCACTTATTACATCTAGACCTTTATACCCAGAGGAATAACATAGATGAATTCATTGATTTTATCTTCTTAAGCCTAAAAAGAGCTACAATTTTTCAGGAAAGAATAGCTGGAAGCAACAGATAGTGACCTAAATAGTAGAATTCCTAAGATAAAATAGAAGAAAATGAACACAAATGCTTCATTGTTTGAGAGCTGTATTGTCTGCAACACACTCCAGTGAATCCAGTGTTTGTGGAAGAGGCCAAGGCAGATATAATCTGTGGAGCTAAAAATGACAGCCTGAGTAAGTAGCCATCAGAGATGAAGCTGGGAAGACTCTGGCAATTGTGCTGTAAATCATAACTGCAGTATTTGTTCAAAGCTCTGGTTTCTACATGTACTGGTTGTTTTGTCAGAATAGTCAGAGAAGTCCTGCCTCATAAAACACTTAAGGATATCTAATGTATTGTTCTTATGGAACTAAATATAAATTTCAGTGGCAGTTGTCTGGGTATAACCTCTGTATGGAGCTGGCAAACCATTAAGGGCCTGATCCTGCTCTTGCAGTGATTTTCATAAAGCAGTAGAGGTGATGGGGTGACTCAGGGGAATAAAGAGTCAAGCCCGTGCATTTCATTATTGCAAGTAGTTCTTGTCTTTAGCACATAAATCTAGTAAAACGGCCTAGCATTTATCAAAAATATTATTGGTTATGCGCATTTTCAAAGTTTTTTGGAGAAAAGGTTGCATTTACACATACCTTCTAAAGACCACAGTTAACAGCTTTCACCTCAAACAATTCACCTCAAACAATGTGGTTAACAGAGGTGAGGACTAAAGGATTTATAGATTTCCTTTTTAATGAAGGTTGTCTGCTCTTTGCAGCTTGTACTCACTAAAGGAAAAACTTGATTTAAGTTTTAACCCTCGGAAATTAGGATCTGGATAGACATGGGAATGAAGCTTTGCATGGACTGCCACACTCTCCATGAACAGAAGAGATCTAAATAAAATATTATATTCTAACTGATCATGGTAAGTTAGGTTTGGGATATTATTCCTTTTTTTGGCTGAGCAGGGGGGCATTTCTTACATGCCTAAAGCTGAGCATACATCGGGCACATTTTGCAGAATCATGGCTCTAGGGCCAAGTGTCAAAGAATATTTAAGCACCTTAGGAAGTTACTCATGGGGAGTCACATTGGTGGTTCAGAGTAGTATGATAAAGAGCTCAATGAACAGCTGGTTTTGAATATCCCATTAGATACTTAGCTGCACTTTGGGTGTTAGAGGCCTGAAGAAAGCTGAACTGTGACAGCAAAAAAAAAATGGATATAATGAGGGATAGAAAAATGTGTTCTCCAAGGCTTGAGTAAGAGTTCGGAAACAGTAAATGAAGTGTTAACACTTCTGTCGTGGTCTCACTCCAGCCAGCAGCCAGGCCCCAGGCAGCCACTCACTCACTGCCCCACCAGCAGGGTTGGGGAGAGAATTGGAAAGGTAAAAGCTGGAAAACTCATGGGTTGAGATAAAGACAGTTTAACAGGGAAAGCAAAGCAAAACAAGGAATTAATTCACAACTTCCCATGGGCAGGCAGGTGTTCCTCCATCTCCAGGAAAGCAACCCCTATCACATCTTGTGAAGACAAATGTCATCCCTCCAAATGCCCCACTGCTTCCTACTTCTTCCCCCACTTTATATACTGAGCATGATGTCATATTGTCTAGAATATCCCTTTGGTCAGTTTGGGTCTCCTGTCCTGCTGGTGTCTCCTCACAACCTCTCATGCACCCCTGACTTCCTTGCCAGCATGGCAGCACAAGAAGCAGAAAAGGTCTTGGCTCTGTGTAAGCCCTGCTCTGCATAAACAAAAACATCTCTGCATTATCAGCCCTGTGTTCAGCACAAATCCAAAACACAGCCTCACACCAGCCACTGTGAAGAAAGTTAACTACCCCAGCCAAAACCAGCACAACTTCCTTCACCAATAATCACTTGCAAAGGATCATTTTTAGAAAAAGTTATCTCTCATATTCTACCGCAAAATCCTGAAAAATGCTTAGAAATTCACAAATTTGAATTCCTGACTTCTTGGTTCCTTCTTATAGGCTATACTGTACCTGGATAGGGACAGATGTTTTTGTAAACTCTAACGCTGTAAATGAAGACATTAACCGCAATAGCTATTTCTTTAGTGAACTTGAATGGGTTTTAGCAATGAATAAATGACCCTGGATTTTACTCTGATCTCTGTAGTAGTGCGGATTTCATGTTAAGTTTATGAGTTGGTACATTCCTGGTTTTCCCCTATTAAGTTCTTAATAAAGGTTCATCCCAGTCATTCCCCCTTCTCCGCCCTTACCCCAAATAAAGTAAAACCCTTCCCTCAAACCATGCCCATCACCTAAACCACTCCCAGAACTCCCTTGTCAATCCCCAAAGTCCATGCCCCTGCTCTATGTCAATTATTCCCAACCCTACCCCTGCTTCCAGAATCTTCTGCTATATTCGACGCCCCATTTGCTATTTTGTATGTTAATCACCTCTGTTGGTCCCCTATTGGTTGTATGTGAATGTTACTCCACCCTTTATCCCTCCCTGCTTGGTTCAGATTGGTCGATACCCTCTGTGTCCACCCCCCTATAAAAGACGCTGTCAGCTCAGTCCCTTGGCTCAGTCTGACCGAGCAGGGCTTGGGGCAATAAACTGTCTACCTCACTCTGTCTCTGGGCTGAGTCCTTCCCTCAACCCTTTACCAGGACGCGTCGCCGTAGTTTCTGCGGAGAGGATTTCAGTATCCCTCGCTGCTCAGTGACCCACCGGCTGGGGTCTCTGAGTGGCTTCCCCATCACTAGCGGCTACCTGCGGAGCTAGTCGGGAGCCCTTATTGGTGAGGGCAAAGCAGCACTGCCGCAGATCTCCATCTTGCAGAAATTGCAGCATGCTGACTTGTACGTGTGACTTCAATGTACACCACTTATCAGAAGTGACAGTCAAACCAACAACTCAATTTCCAGCTTACAATGTCAAAAGATTTCAAGATTTTCTCCTTTTTGGCAATGCCAGATTGCCAGCCAGTAATGAGAAAGGAGAAGAAAACTGTGTTTATGGGCTGGGAGTGAAGTCTCACAGACATATTTTCCGTACAATTTTCTCTCTAGGCCAACAGAGGCTCTTCACAGAAGCCTGCTATCCATATCTCATATGGACTTTTTTGAAACTCCTCAGGGCTCTTTTCTTCTCCTTCCCTTTTGTAACTGTAATGCCACAATGTCTGATGTGATGTGCTGTGTAGTTCTAAGTAGGAATCTTTTCCTGTTAAGTCTTTCACAACAACCAGACTCCTGCTCCTTTGTGGGAGACTGGGGCAATCTACTATTTCAAATTTACATTTATTTTTAGTTAGATCTGTACCTCAGATATTTTCTAGTTCGTAAGTCATCCACTCCTGACATTTCAGGATCCCAAGTTTGATCTGCTAAAACTCTACAGTCTGTAATCTCTGGATGTGAAGGGGAGGAGTATTTGGACTGCTTCTGAAGGATTTGTGTGGAGTCAGAACCACAAGTTCATATATGCTATACAGAAACCTGCAGACCTAAAATTTTTTAAAGGCTCCACATCATAGATGAAAAAATTTGTAGGGATCAAAACAGACTTTGAATACACTCCACCAGAGTGTCAAATCTTGACAATATAACACATTAAAAAGGGTCTGAACAAATGGCAGTTCTGTAATAGATAACCAGAGAGATAGGAAGAAAACTTGGAGGACAGCCTGTGGAAAGACTTACAGAGGTGAATGGAAAGAAACTTGATCATGGTTTAAGATAATGTCGATCGGTGCAGTCCAGGTAAAGACAGACCCTTTTTTCATTTTCTTGAAAAGTCTGAGGCACCAACAAATCTACATAAAACATCTGTTAGGTATAAAACTGTCAAACAAGTATACATTTGGGAAATGAAAATATTCAGACATTCATGAAAGGGAGAGAGAGATTCTTGGAAGACATACATTTGTCATCTCAGCAATTTGCCTGTGTTCCAGAAAAAACACACGAAGTTTTGTGAGCACTGAAAGCAATCAAGCCTGATTTCCTACAGACTAATTAATGGAGTTTCTAAAAGATGTAAGTTCAAATTGAACCTTTCTTGGTTGGGTCCCAAATCATGAGAATCCACCATGGATTCTCTAGCAAGAATGATTGTCTACCTGAGTTCTTCAGAGGATACAAGGATTTTTTTGAGACTTTCTCCATCATCTCACTCAGTTTCATCAAACTTCTGAAAAATACTATTATTTTTTAGACTCTCTAAAGAGCTGACTGTTTTCTCACCCAGTCTACTTAGTGAAATTTCTCCATCCTTTTCATTTCATGGTAGTGTTGTGCCCATGATGGCCTGACCACATATGAGAAATGGTTGCTTCTACCCTTCCGACCTGATTTTTGTTTTTCAGAGGAAGTCTTTCAATTAATAATTAATTTGGTGCTAGAAATGAGAGAAGATGGAAGAGGGCCTGGCACTTTCACTCCTTTCATTCTCACCCTGAGAAGTCCTGTGTGTGACCCTTTTCTCCATGTTGTCAGTCAGCTGCCATACTGTTGATAGGAGCCAGGATGCTTGGTAGTAACAGCTGAAAGCACCAGTCCTGCCCTGTTTTATACATGTATACATATTTTAATTAATTTTCTGTACAAGAATATTTATCAGCTAAAACCAAGATGTAAATCTATTTTAAAATGAAGGCAGCTTCAATATTTACTGCAACTTAATGACAATTTTGGACAAGAATTTAATTACACCAAGCCAGCGTGCCGCGGTTGCCTTTGGTCAGCCCGGTAGACCAAGCGAACGGCAATGTCCACGAAGTGACCGGACCCTCGCCTATGCAGCGGCAGCAGACACAGGTCCGCTGCTTCAGCGGGAGGGAAACGCAGGCTCACTCCGGACGGCTGCCATGGAGACGCCTTTTCTCGCTCTGCAAGCCCTCGTCAGAGCAGACAGAGACACGATGTGTTCACAGGTAGACGAAGCAAAGGGAGAGAGGGACTCCAATTGCTGGTGAACCAAGCCTTTATTTCCCCTTGCCCCGGGGGAGACAAGGAGGAACAGGGAGACTCAATGGGGGCAGCAAAACGGAGCGCAGGGGCAAGGTGTCAGGGGGTTTTATAGGGGAGAGGAACAAGGGGTAGAACACGGAATAAACCAACCATAAATTGATATGGGGTGACATGAGACCAATTACAGGGAAGGGAAGGAGGGAATAATACAAATGAACCAATCCAATGGGTAATCGAACAGAACCTTCTAGATAAAAATTGAATAGACATAAAAGGTTATACATACTCATACAACAGAGAACCAATGGGGAAACGAGCTACAGAGAACTTTCTAGACAGGGGAGGGAGCTGGGCCAGACGGACAGTCCAGGAGGAGGTACCTTCAAGGGGCAGCACCATCCTCGGCATCTATCTTTTTCCCGCCCTCATTGTCCCTCTCTTTGGCTGGGAAATCAACCCAATTTATTTTATTTATTTTCCTGGAAAACTCCGTCTGGCACACGGCAAAACCAGCGCACCATATACATTGTAGGGAGGTACCATGGGGCTTGTTTTAAAGTGTCATTTAAAGTATCTGTTTTAGACTGCTCCTCAATATGAACTTAAATCAAAATATTTCCACTGATGGAGCACATTCTTCAAAACTGATTACAAAAGTAGCCATAGTACTAATGGAGACTTATTATAATTTTATTTTTTATGGTATAAATTACCTGCAAGAACAGTCTTGGGAAGTTTTTCTGTAATTTATTATCTCTAAAGCTAAAAAATTCTACAGAAATATTTTTGGGGGGGACCTACTTTTCCCTCTTACTGTTACCTAGAAACACATCTTTCATAGGCCAGTTTTGTATCCCTTGTAATTCACACATGACATTCGGAAAACACATTGAAATCTCATGTTGTGCTTTGCAGAACCAGCTTCCCCCGAGAAGTGGACAGCTGATAAGGACCGAGCTTTTCCTTCCTCCTACTCACTGGTGGCTTTGTGCATGCTGATCTCAGGGAGGTTTACAAAGGCCAGTAATGGTTTCCTTGTTCACTGTTACCTTGGCTTTTTGCTGGTACCACTCACGGTGTTACGGGGAGAGGAATGTGTTCTGGAATGTTTGTATTTCAGGGCCTTGCTGTGAAAATGCCACCCAACGTTTGCAGCACAGCTGCATCCCACCACAGGGACATGTGAATTACCTGTGTGAATACACAGAAAGTAGCTAGCCAGATAACTAAATTCTCATTCACACTGACCTTACTTTACTGCAACAAGTAAGAACTGCTGTTCTGTGTCAGTACCTTAGGCCTTGCCTACCTTAGGCTGCTGTTTGACTGTTTAGTAAACTTAATTCAATAAAATGGTTGATGCCATTCCCCATCTGAACAATTTCTAGAAGAAAAGTAGGTAAGTTAGCACAACACCCTGAGGTGGATGAGGAACTAGGTGTTTTCTGGGATGTAACTGCTTAAAAACACAGACACGAATGAAATGGGCTATGCCAAAACACAAAGGGATTTTTTTACCACCTAATTATCTTGTGTGGCAATGTTTTAGTGGACATTATTTGTAGGACTTAATTTAGGTAAAAATAGCTATTTTTTATATTGCTGGGGCACCACTCTATTGTAAGGTTATGCCAGGCATATGCTCAAGGTTGCTTCTGCTTTATAGACAGGCAGGCTATCTCCTAACTGCTCCAAAGTCATCTAAAGCAAGATTAACACCCACACAGTGCTGTTAACAGTTCCAGAGGAACTCTAACTAGCCATGAGTAAATAAGGTTCATAACCAAAAGTGCTGAGAAGCACCTCAGCTGGTGTAAATTGTCACAGCTCCTCTGTGGAGCTGGGGACACTTCACACAACTGGAAAGATTTGTGCACAGAAAGTCTACCTCTGATACACAAAATGTCCTTGTACAACAGGAACATGCAAACTTTATTTTGAGCTCAGTGGTAAACTTGTTTCTTACTCCAGCCCTACAGGTGTGCTTCACCTTTTACTGGCCAAGATAGGTGTTTGCAATGGTCCACTTGGTGAAAGAGATGCCTTTTAAAGTTCCTTTCTAAGGTGTATTTTGAATGCCTGGGAAAATTTACTTGCAGCTGGATAACCCACACAGCACTGGTAACCCACACAGATTTTCAGTATTCCCAAGTAAACGCAGTACTGCGGTAAACGCAGTGTTGCAAGGCTGGCCAGGGCTGTGCTGTGTTGAAGGGGTTGTGAGCCTTGATTAGCTCTGATTGGCTCAGAGGCCAGGAATTTGCAGTAATTACCTTCACAGAATCACTGAGTATTCTGACTTTGAAGGGACCCACAAGGATCATCAAGTCCCACTCTTAAATGAGTGGCCCATACAGGGATCAAACCCACAACCTTGGCATTGTTAACACCATGCTCTGTCCAACTGAGCTAATCCCGGGTACTTGAACTGAATCATGTAAATCATGTAAACGCATTCAAATCAATTTTGTGATGGAGAGGGCAGGAGTAGGCCTAGCTGCCAAGGGACAGCCAGCTGGTCCTGCTGTTAGCTCACAGGCAGGTGTGGGAGAGGAGACAAGATTTTGTGCCACAGGGCCACAGTGAAGGGATGGTGGTCACCTTCAGATTTTCTAGACTGCAGAGATGCATTGAACTCTGAGTCAGAGGTCAAAGCTGGCTCAGAACCGAAGTGTTCCCAAAGGAAAACCTTTCCTATCACGCTCTGTAAAGAAAAATGGTTCAGCATAATATATAGATTGCACTACAAGGAAGGTGGAATATGAAGGTGATGCAGTGGCTCGAAGCAGTTCATTTAATCTGATTTCCTGTAATGGAGGAGTTCTAATTGCCATAAAGGTTGTGGCATGTGGACCGGAAGATTGAATTCTGGATTCTTCCATTCATTTTTCTGTATCTCACCACTTAAAACCTTCAGCTCCAGACCTTGTCCAAACTGTATCATGATCCTGACACAAAAAGAGAGTAATTTGCAGAACACAGAATATATTGGTCTGAAGCTCATAATATCAAGGGCAGCCCTGTAGAAACTGGAAAATCACTCGTCTGCAGCAGATCTGGACTCTTGAGTCAAGGCCTACAGAGCCTCTAGATCATGACACTAAAGAATGCAATATTCTGCATCATACTGTGTAGCATCATACTCTTCCTGTATCAGAAGGAATATTTCTGATATCTCTCTTAATGGTCCACACAGTGCAGTATTTTGTTGTTTCTATCACTCCTTTTAGGTTGGCAGGGGAAACTTTGCAGACTAAAATAAAAACCTATGCAAAAAAATCACCCTGCTCTGTAAAATGGAGATAACCTCATTCTAACTCCTATATAGCCTTAGTTGTAAAAACTCACCCAGTAAAAGTTCTGGGTAGCAATGCTTTCCAAGTCACAACTAGTAATTAGGTTTACCAAGAACTCCGGTCCCAACTTTTAATGGAACACTTTCAACAGCAGTCAGTGTGTTACAATGCACAGTTAGAGCAGTTGTAGAACTTGCAGCTTTCAGCTTTGCTCTAGGCTTCAAGGTATTCACCATTTGCTTTTTTTTTTTTTTGGCTACATGAGTAATGCAATTACTTCATTTCTCACTATAGTGACTGTTCTACATTCTTGACAGTGATGTTTTGTAGCACACTGAGGGCTGTTCATGCATTTCAAACATGAGTACCTGTTGAGGAATTTTTGCAGGAAAACGGACACTGGGAATGCACAACCCAGCTTTCGGGAATGCACAACCCAGCTTTCCCAGCATTGAATCAAGCTGAGTAAAGGATATGCTATCTTTGATAACACCACAGAAGAAAGAAGAGAAACAACCCAAGGATATGAAATAAGGATGTATTGACCACAGTACAAAAGAAATATAGTTTAGGAATTGCTAACACAATAAGTTAGTTCAGCAATATGAAAGAACTATAGTTTAGGAACTGCTGAACCAATAATTTAGTTCAAACAAGATTGATACATTATGCTGAACAAAAAGGATGTGAGAAGTTGAAACATGGTGAATAGCTGTCACAGCAAGTGTCCAGTCAGAAGTTTAGACACAACATGCTAACAGTAGCAAGCATCCAATCATTGTACTTCTTTTGACCGCACGATGTTCGAATCATCACGTATTCAGAACTAAAAATGCTATATAAGTGTATACTCTTCAAATAATAAATGGCTTCACATGCTCATATTGATCACTGTGTGATGTGCCGTTCTTTCGTCTCCGCAAGTACCAATCTGTGCTCCCTACCATCACCAGCTAATGTGGGGAATGTTGACTGACTTCACTGGGGCTATGCCTGGGCATGAGAACAGACTGAAGTAATGGGCCTCTGGCCAGTACCACAGTTTTTGTCTTCCAGTGCATTAAAGCCTCTGGTTGACTGAAAGGCACAGTTCAAAGTTGAGAGATGAGTTTTAATGAAAGATTTCAGGAAGCAAAAGAAAAAATTCCTTCAGGGCTGACAACAAAAAATGCTTCCTTGCAACACAGCAGAAAGCACAGACAGGAAAAAGGGGGCAGAGGAAACCTGTAAAAGAGAAGAATGGGAGAAGCAGTCAGCTAAATTGAGTGGAAGATAAATGGCAGCAGAACCTCAAGCAATAGATTTCACAGAGTTTTTTAATGGCTTGCATTTCTTATAGCAGGCAGTAGAAAATCAAGGAAGGTGCTGGTTGGTGGAGACAAGGCAGTACTGGCAAGCAGTATTTTAGATGGAAGGAAAGGAAGTGGGGAGATCTTGCTGACATCATCCATCAAGAACAGAGATGATCATAACATTTCTAGCTTGTGTTGATGAAAAAAATCACGATCACCACCATGATAGAGAAGACAATCAATGGCAGAAAATGGCAGCAAGATAAGAGAAAAGATGGTCTAGGAAACAACTCAGGAAATAGCAAGTGTAACGGGACTGATAGAGGAGATGAGGATCTGAAAATCAGGAAGAAGTGGTAAGTAACTAACCTTAGGAAGTCAAGCCATTATGTAAGTGACAGCACTTACACAGTACAGAAGCAAATGACTGTGAAAGTGCAGATGCACAGAGGAGGATAGCTGTCGTAGAAGGCAAGTGCATCAAGGATTCTGGCAGGGGTACCTCTGTGAGGCAATGGGGAGAGCTAGTGGCAAAGGGAGACACAAAAAAAATAAAGGAGCTGTCAGTGAAGGTGCATATCCAAAGCAAACTGGAAATGAGAGCGAATTACAGAAGCCAAGTGTTGGGAGGGAAGGATCAGTAAAGAAAAGGACAAAGATTGCCTTCATATGAAGCCAGGTACGGGAGCTGGAGAAGTGTAGCTTCTCTTATCAGTGACTGAAAAGCTTCTTAGTAATGGCAAGAAACAACAGCTTCTGAGAAAGTGGAGGCAGACACAAGGAAATCAGTGGGCTGGTAGAAAGATAGACTGAATTAACGAAATTTCATTTTTTCAAGAGCAAGAGCATCCTTCAAGGTAGAGTCCCTAGGAAAACAGAGTGATAAAAAATACACAAGAATTGAAGAATCAAGAGATAGCAGAAGACAGAGAACTTGCACTGGGCTTGGAGAGATATTATCAAGTATAAAGAGAAGGAAAAGAACTGGGATTTGTTGAAGACAATGCAAGAGGAAGCTGGAGGTCTTATCTTATTCACTCCCTCCTTTAAAATAAAGGATTAGATCCTGGCAGAGGGAAGACAAAGGTTATCAGAAAACCACATTTTATTAGTCATGAGCAAACACAGAGGATTTGAAGCTCCCAGCCCAGTCTGAACATCTGTATGAGAGGCAGTTCAGTCTCTGGAAGAAGTCCTGACCCTATTACAGTCAGTGACAAAACTCCTGTTGCCTTTAACAGAGCCAAATTTTCACCTCGTGTCTCTCGCCATTCCATTGAGAATTCCAACATGAATGCCAATTAGTGCCAGTTTCAAAGGTGACATTTGTGACGTGGATATGTGCTCCACTGGAAGTTGAGCTAAGATTATCAAATTGAGTTTGCGTAGACCAGTAAAGGTGTGACATTCACTAGCAATTTACTGAGGCAAATAGATACCCACACATAGAAGAAGCTGAGACTTTGAGTAGCGTCCAAAGCACGCTAAAAATGGCACCATGATTGATCTAAAGACAAATAAATAAATAAAAGAAATTAGTAACTCAGCCTGTGTGTGGCAGGTCTAAATGAATAAATTAGTAAGTTAAAAGACATGGAAAAATAATGTTTAATTCAAAAAGGGGGAGGGGGAACCACTTTAAAGAGTAAATTGTCTTGTATTTTTTATTGAGTTAATTTGAAAAAGAAATGACCTGAGGATAGGGCATTACTGCTGAGAGGTTTTCAGATGCTAGACTTACGTGACAGCCACTATTAGCACATTCAGATTAATAGTTTAACACTAATTGGAATATTAAACAGAATATGTCATTTTGATTTCGCAAAATGTGCATGGGAGTATTATACTTAATACTGTGCTGATCTGAAATGTATGCGGGCTGGATACCACAGTGCTCGAAACAGTTACTTTTCTTAATGTGTGTGTTGATGCTCTACATACCTTTATCAAACCCCATGCATTCATTGTACGATTTAATACACAGTATCAGTTCAGTCTCCTGGTAACACTGAACACTTCCCACTTTATAAGTCTTTGCAATACACCAATTTTACAAGTGACTCTGTTGAATCAGACCTGTGGCTTCCAACTCTACTATCTCGTTTATGAGTGTAAATCTGGGCTAATCTGGTACAGATAGACCCATTCTTCTGGTTTGCCCAAGTTTTATGTAGATCAGAATCTCTCCCAATACACCTGATTGCAATTCTTCACTCTCCTCTGTTATTCCCATATAAACATTTAATACACTCTGTTTAGACCAGTATAATTGCTTAAAGTAGCAAGACAAAACCACAATAATTCACAAACTACAGTAATATATGCTGGGTAGCAGGTAAGCCACATTTCAACCACTAAGAGATTCCTGCTTCAAGGCAGATCTGTACCTGCTTCTAAGTCAGGTTCTGAATAAATATATGATCCTATTAGGAAGTCACCGCATTGCTAATCAAATGTGCATGTCCAGACACTGACACAGCCTCTGAGAAGCTGGTGGTACACTCAGAGGAGACTGAGGCTGCCATGGCAGAAGGGTTGCAAATCCAGCCTGACCGTGCACTGGCAAGTCTGCATGTGGAAGCTTGCACATTACCCACTTACGCTGCACCTAGCCCTAGGAAATGCACTAAATCTTTTCATGTTATACACACCAAATTCAACAACAGCTTTGAAAGAGAGAAAGAAAGACATAGATCAGTTTTTAACTGTTCCCATTATGTACGATAAAATGAAAATTAGAATAAATAGCACGGCGTAAACCCACTGCTCTTCTGTCACTGTGTGGAATAAGACCTGCTCAGCACTTCAGTACCTTTAACGTGTGAGACTGTTAGATGAACAATCCCAACTGAAACAAGATGAGCAATCAGGCTTTTTCAACCTGTGTCACACTGCCAGATTGGCTCGGCTTTTGCTCAGCATGCAGCTCTCCCCTGATTTCAACCACAGTCTTGTGCAAAGATCACAGGTAGAATACAACGGCCTGGTTTGATGTTGTACTGGTGTCAAAGAGAAAGGGCACAACCCCAACATGCTGAACATGACCTACCCTCGTGCCTGAAGTCAGGCTCTGAATGACCATCCCAACAGTGGAGGTAGAATGCTGAGAAAATTAAGAGGTTTTCATCCTAAAGCTGTGGACTAGACAGGTTTTCCTTATGGAGATGCTGACTTGTCCATTTCAGAAGAGAGGTAGGGGTGGGGGTGTTGTGCTATGTGTGTATGTGTCGAGTGAGGAGAAGACAGGATTAATTAATCTTAAATGCCTTTGCAATTCAAGGATTGTAGCCCTGGATCAGTTCCTCTGCTAACATGATTAGCAAATATTGACTTTTGAGTACAATAATAATGTGTCATCTGAAACCCTTGATAAGTAACTTAAGTACTTCCTTAGCTTGCATCTTATTAAATTAGATGAGGTACGGTTGAGACACGTAACACAAAGCCATTGAAATGAGAAATCAGACCTAAAGATTTTAGCATTGATTAAGAAAAGTCAAAAGTTAGAATAAAGATGAAACTTTGTGGCCCATATTTTGATCTGGATCCATTTCTGCAAGTACAGATTGCCCCACTCTAGGATTTATGCTGATGCTAGTGAGCTATTCAAAAATTGTTTCAGTATTTACTAACATGGATATGTTTTCTTTGGAGTCCTTTAGCATGGAATGAAGTAATTTTTTTTCCATTTTTGCAATCTTGTAATTGTCATAGTTATAACGAGGGTAAACATTTGCTCTTTGTGACTTCTTGGCATGCAATCCATCACTTGATTATGTATGATGACCATATAATGTCAGTTTTACGGAAGGTTAACTGGCAGAAGTTTTAAGCTTTTGAAGTTAATATAAGAGAGAAAAAGAAAGGCGTCACACTTGTGTGCCTGTGAATATAGTACGTACAACATACTCCAATCTGTTCATAAGGTTTAGTTTAAAAATGTGTACAGCAGCTCAACCAAGAAGGGAGTTAAAAGATGTGATATTCCTCAGATGCAACCTGGCAAATCTTACTTTATTGATTAGTTTTCAAAAGCAGTGCAGTGAGAGCACTACACTTACAATAGACTTTGGAATGAGTAGTGGGGGGGAGAAAAAAGCTCCAAATGTCATCAAAGCAAATGGTCTGTGAATGTTGCTTCAAAGCTAGTCATTAGTTGCCAGGGTGTTTTGCCACAAAGCTTGTAAAGAGGTTTTCCTGGAGGGGAAGGTATGACAAAATGCATTTCTTGGCAAGATGACTTCTGCTTAAATAGCAGGACACATTAATTCTTGCTTGATACATAAAATTAATTAGAGGATTAACATCTTTTATGAAATTTTGCCAGAGATTTTTTCCTTTTTACTGGGAATAGACCCCGGGCCTTTTCTGTACTCTAATGAAATTGCAAATTGACTTGTGTTCAAATGATGCTTGACTAAAATGAATAATTAAAAATGTATTGCTAACAATGAGATGGGTCAGCTGATCTTTTCAAGGATTAATTAGTTTCAAGAACCATCTTTTATATGTAACACAGCAAAAGCCAATGCTGGCCCACCTTTTATTCATGCAGTAGTTCCTCTTGAAGTCAATGGACCCATTCTACTCCCAATTATCCAAGGTTTTATTCCAGATTCAATCTGTTTAGAGTGGGTTTTCCTCTACAACAATTCAGAGAGGAGTTACGCCTGAAGGAGTTGAGCTGTTATTCTATCTACAATTCAACGAGCCCAACTCCTCTCTATTAGGAGCTGATCCAAAACCAAGCTGAACTGACGGGAGTCCCCTGTTTGTCTTCATTAAGCTTTGCCTAAAGATGAACAGTGTAACATCAGTGTACGAACTCTGTGACTGAAAGGAATAGTGTTTAAATTTTCAATAGGTGAACAAGTGGATAAATGAAGAAATGCTAAGACTAAAGGGAATAAGGAAGGCTGTGTGTGATTGTGTCCATGCTTTTCCATGAAATATAAATAAGAAGGTTCAGGAGCTAGGGAAAATGACTCAACAATTTTTGAGAAGCAGGTTAGGAATTTAATTCTCTGATTTTTTTCAGTTTAAAGTGTTTTATTTTCAAAAGCATCTAAGTGCAGTTAGTTTCCTTTTTAACATTTGCCTTGAAAAATCCCATTGAATGCCTATCTGCTTCTCCACACCTCTGGGAAAGTAAGTCCCCATTAAAAACAGCTACTTGCATACTGTGGCATCTAACTCTGGTGGATGCCACACAAAGAAATATTTGGAGGTTAAGAGCGGAAAGCTGGGAAAACCGCTCTGCTACAGTGATTCTGTCCCTTTTGGTACTTGAATTAGTTCATTTAGGGCTGATGTGGGTATTTGTGCACAATGCTGCCCTATGCCATGTAGAGATTTTCTCAGGTACTCTGAAAACTTAACCTTTAGCTTCATGTAAAGCAAGATTTACAGAGGCATAAAGGTGCAAAGGGAGCTCATGATTAGATTTGAGGACCCAACTGGTAACTTGCTGCTGAAAATCTCTTTCATTGATCTTTCACTTTTAAAATATGAAATGTCTGAGTTACCTCCCCAGTGTGTGCAAATAAACATGTTTCACTTTCTAAATTCCTTAATCACCTTGTGTGTTTGTAAAAGGTCCCTTTCTGCAGCGAGAATTTTAAAAAAGGAAACCTAACATTCAATTTCAGTGTTTTCTCAAAACATCTAAATCTCAAAACGCTTATTTCCACTTGCATTCTTCTGAGTTCCTGTCTCCGATGGATTTTTCAGATGTGTTTTATGTTGTGTTATGATGTTTCTAATTTGGGTGATGAAAGGTTAAAAGATACGCCTGTATGAAATTACTCAGTGGCTCTTGTGAACTAACATCAGAACTTATTGAGTATGATCACTCTGTCATTTTCTTTGGCTACGGCAAAGCTTTCAGATACAGTAGGACTAAGTTGGGATCCCCAGAGCCTACCATAGAGTTTGAAGTGGGGCAAAAGTTTCCTTGCCTGAGACCTGCTAGCCATGTGTAAAGAGACGATGCTCTGGAAAATGTTGTTTTTCTTTGGCTGCCCTTTAGTCAGATCTTCTCACTGCTGGCATTGTGCAGAGTCAGCTTAAAAGGTGTATTTAGCATTGAGGGATTTGGTAAATACTGCTTTATTGTGCTTCATGCTCCCTACAGGGCATTCTGAAGAGATGAATAATAAGTGTGAACAGGAAGAGCAAGTTTCCAGTCCTGTCAAATTAATTAGAGCAGTGTAGAATGAAGTGAGGTTTGCTGTTAGGTAGGTTCAAAACAGGCAAAGGGAATCACTCAGGCATACACAAAAATGTTACCCCACTTCTATTATTATTGTTTTCTTTTGAATTAGATATAAAATGTAGCTATGTTTTGTTAACCATAGCAAAACTTCTTTCAAATACTGGGTGTAAAAATAAAGTAAGCTGAACAGCAAAGCCCCGCTGTGGCAAAAGAAAAAGTTGCCAAACGATGACGCTGCCCTTAGATCTGCTGTTCGAAAAGTGTTTGCTTACAGTTTTAAGGGAATTACCGACACCAAGCTTAATGTCATTTAATTCCGTAAAGACATTTTAGAGGTTGACTCAGCTCGCAGCTGTAAAACAGTCACTCTGATTTGCCAGCTGCCTGCTTCATAATACTCTGCAACTTGCCTTTTTCCTTACAGCAGCCCAAAAAACCCCTTCTTGGAGTCATACTTGGGCTTTAGTTCATGTCTTTTCCTAAGTCTTTTCAGACAGACATCAATACAGTAGGTAAAAAAGGGTCTGATCCAAATCCTGCTTCAGTCAGTGGAAAAGATTCCTGCTGAATGAAGTGAGGGCTGGATGAGATCAGTAGACCCTCTTTTTTCATTCCCTTCCCAGACAGGAGTAATCTCTATTGTGCATTTCCAAGCTCTGGTATGAAATGACTCAAATTCTGAGGCTACTGCTTCTCCTGAAAACTGGTCCCCAGACTAAAGTTCATCTGATAAGAAAATTATTTCCCCCTTAATCACAACCCACCCTCTATTTTCTTTCCCTGGAAAGTCTTCATTTTTATTGTCCCTCCATTTGTTTTCACATCTGAAGTGATAATTAAGCCTTTAATATATTTGTCCTGCACTTAGCATTTGTGTACATTCAGGCGCTTTCATACCTTTTTCTAACTAAGCCCTTTGTAATTTTGGAGCATTTTATTATTCTTCTGTGACTTCCCTCCAATGCATAAACCCTTCTCTCACTTGCTTGCATTTGGTATCTGGAGATGTGAACTCTTCACCACAATACACTACAGCAGCTATCCCCATGGACAAGAATATTTGGGTGAGTTTAAGTTGATCCTTAGTCACCCTACACTACTTTTTGGTGATAAGGGAAAAAAGACAGTTCCAGACTCTAATTTACATCGTCCTAAATCAGAGGTTTAAAACAGGTGAGACTGTGTCCTAAAGGGCCTGTTTCTCTACTGGGAGGCTTACAAGGGAGTCTAGAAGGCCCAGTGTGGCTGTAGAACACATTTACCATAGACATATTCCATCCCATGAAGTGAGTCATGCCTTTGGAAATGTGCAACTGGAAATGTTATTCAGAGTGGCTTTGAAAGGAAACAAATGTTATGTCAAACAAAATAAATCTGTTGTGAAAAACTTATTCCGTTAACTTCTTATCCAGGGAGGCTAAAACATATTAGGCATTTTTATAACTTTGGAAGCTCCTCCTTTGGTGTTTATAGAATGGAAGGTTGTGGTTGTTGCCGCTGTTTGTGTTGAAAAGTGTTACAATGAAGATGCACCAGATTTCTAACACGAATTAACAAAAAATTATGCTGAAACATGAATGAAATGTTTCAGCATTCCCTGCATCCCATTGTCAGCTTAGCCTTAGGTTTCTTTTTTCTAATTTTGGTTCATAGACAATTTCAAACTTGTTATGTTCACCCTGATTCTGAACAAAATTACACATTAAATTTGGGATTTCCACCCAAGCTGACACACTGGAGTCAGCTCCCTCTCCATTTTGTTTTCCATACACAGCCTTCCTCAATCTTTACTTTTGTTCCTCTCTTTTGATAGAATACAGGAATATTCACTTCCAATTTTCTTCTACTTATCCTCTTTTCTGAAGCTCCAGTTTACATGTCACTGTTGGCCTCTGATAAGTACAGCTTGTTCTCCAGCTGTCCATGTACTGTACTTGACTGTGAGGGTGTGGGAAGGAACGCAGAAGGTCAGGGAGAAAATCTCATCCTTATACATTTTGGTCCAAACTTTATCAGACGTGAATCAGCGCTGCTGAGCTGACTATTGCTGTGTGCCTCTAAAGAGCTCAGACCTCACCATGGTACATTTCTGTACCCAAGGAAAAGGCACATCGCTGAACACTGTCTCCTTTTTAGGGTGGCACAGTGGCATGGGAATCAAAAATGTTGGCTCACTGAAAGAAAACATGATGAGGAGTGTTTCAAAAACTGTGACATTCCTGGAAGCAGGATTTTGCCGGTGATTTTCTTTCAGCTCCCTAACTTCAGTTTTTGGCAGCCAAGGAACTCCTGCTCTAGGACCTACAGAGGGAAGATCGTCCACAAAGGGAATAGATTTGGTGCTGGGGACAATAAGAGGTTTGGGGCCTGAGACTTAGAGGCAGACACTCCCTTCTCTTTTTGAGAGGATTTCAAAATCCTTTGGTTTTAATTCCAAAGTGGAAAAAAAAAGACGCTTTACAATTGCAAAACCCTCCATAAAACTGAGCGATCTTTCTCCCCACAGCTCCATCTGAAACAGATGGAAATTTCTTTAGTGAAGTGACCACTTAATTAAAAATATGTGATACCAAATTAATACCATTTCAGCAGGTACTGGGAAGACAAATGAAGACTGTCTAACCTACTCCAGGTGTCTAAGACAACTATCTATTGTTTTTTAAGGTGTCTGGCAACTGGTAAGTAATTTAAATTATGCTTGTCAGCTCCCAAATAGAAGAAATAAATGAACACAAAAGAGCAAGATTTCAATTAAAGTTCATCATGTAAAACAGGCCTCATGCCTTCCCTGACCACAGAGATTAGCTTTTGTGTCTGGAATTGCATTTAATAAACCTCCTCCCTTGACATGGAACATCTGCTCCCTTTAGGACTATTGTTTTACACCCATAAATAAAACATAAAATTATATTTTTGTCACTCTTCAGGCCAGATCTTCAGCTGGCATAAATCAATGGCAAGCAGTCAACCTCAGCAGAGCTCTGCTGACTTAAACCAAATGAGGATCTGGCCCTTGACGCTTTGGTGCTGAAGAAAATAATGGGTCTGGGCAGAGTGTGTGGGACATTGTTTATCAGAGAATGTGTGTGAAACTACGTGGAGCAAGTAACCACAAAGCATGATTGATCTCTCCAGCATATTTTAACACTTTTTTTTTCAGTGTTTACTGAAACCTTTTAGGTAGTGCAGTCTTCTCAGATATCATTTTATGTTTGAAAAGCTTTCTAATTCAAAATGAAAAGTTACGCGTCGCTCCAGTGAACCTCTAGCTTCAATTACTTGCTGTGCAAATGGTTGGCCTGCATTTTGACCAATGTTTATGGCACTTGGCAATTTTTCAGTAGCTACTTTACCCTGATATGATTAATTTCTTGCATAATATGAGGTTTTGCATGTGTAGAGCTAAAATAATCCTACAAGACAGAAGAGAAATAAAAGAGCTTGTGTGTTTCAGCTTTAAAAACACTTGAAACATAACATCACAATTTTAAGCGTGCCAATGATAATACAAGTTAGCCATGGATGAAGACTACCACAAGAGACATGAAGTTCCTGATGGGATTCAGCAGCATGAAAGCCATTACTTGGCTAGTAAGGTCAGCACACTAGATCATAGCTGGGCAGCCTCAGGAGCAGGGAAGCAAGAGACAAACCTGGAGCTCATCATGCGTGAGTGCAGCAATAGAAGGAAGAATGGCTTCTGGTACTTGTTTGCTTTCATAAATGCACAATCCTGCTCTACATGCCAGTATCCCTTTGTACCAGGAGAGTTCACATTTATTAACTTCCCTGAAGTTAAAGGCGATATGACTTGAATAAGCAAATTTTAATTTAAAAATATGTTTTGATTTAAGCACCTGAGAAATCTCACTGGTGTCAGGCTGGAAATCTGGGTTTCTGCTTTGCCTTCTTTATCAGGATCAGACTTTACAGTAGACTAGATAGTGCCACAACCCTAAAAGGACAAATATTTTTGACAGGATATGAGGAGAATGAGGTGCCCAACCACTAATGCGCTGTAAAGCAGAAAGATATTTCCATGGGCCCTGGCACCCAGGTCTCTTTGGGCTCTGTAAAAGGAGAAATATGGAGCGTTATCACCCAAGCCATCTTCCTGCTGCTGCCACACCAGGAGATACAACTGCTCTGATTCAGTTCATCATTTAGAGTAACACTCTAAATGCGAACACATCCTCTTCAGTGATTTAAACTAAAATATTGTGCTGTAAACACATGAGGCTCTTAGGTGGGCATGTGATTCCATGTGCTGATTCATGGGGAATATCATCTTCAGCAGAAGTTGCAAAACAGATCACTGGAGGTGGCAACTTCTTAAACCACCTTCAAAGGAAGCCCTTAGGTACCTTCAAAATCCCAACCTCCATATTTTAATTTAAAACAATCACACACTTGTCACCTTAATAGAACGCGTGTCTACATTGCAAATTCCAGTACTCAGACTAGCTGTAAATGAGCTAACAAAAAATGAGCCTGCTTTCTGGAAGGATAAATTAGCCCATATGGAGCTGCCACTGCCAAAAAGCAGGGTAAATTAGTCCTCTTGGTGTTCTCTGCTGTCTCATCTTGGCTATGTCCAGTATCCACAATGGTTCATTTACTGCCAGCTTGGGCATTTCCGCATTGTCATGTGGACATACTCAGAGCAATATTGTTATTATTGCTTTAACATCTACAAGAGCACAGGAACTGAGCCCAGCCTGTGTTAGTTACCTTTTGCCTTCGCCTTTTAGCTCAGACCAGGGGGGCCAACTGGGAGGGGACAACACAGCAGCATGACCTCAGTGATTTCTGCTTACGTGGAAGTACCCAAAGTAGATGGCCATCTCGGGTGATAATGAATACTGAGTCATCTGAAATGCAGGAAATTACTTTACAGCCACAAAGATATGCTACAGAGAAGCACTTGATGCTGAGACTTGGGAGATTTTTTGATTTTTGATTTTTTTAAGTCAGCCAGTTTTAAGTTAGGGCTTTCTTTTTTCTTTCTTGTAAAATAAAACAGCAATATATGTGGGATTAATTGATCTGCCCTGGGTAAGTCTGCTAGTTTGGTCCTTCAAGTTCTAAAGAGAGCTAATCAAAACATTACTTAGGTTTTAACAGTCTTATTTAATAGCTAAAGACTATGATTTCGTGGATCTCAAATATTTTGAGTGGTTTTGAATGAAAAAGAAAATTTTAAAAATTAAGAAACTTGTTAGAAAATAAGCTGAATTAGCTGAATTCGTAACTAGTCCTGAAGCAACATGTGTCCCTGAAATGTGAAACAATGTGGAACTTCACAAGGCACCTACACGGACAAAAGAAACAGAACATTGAGCAAAGTTCAATCTATACTTAAAATATCAGATCCATGAAAGGTAGGAAATTACTCAGTATAGATACACTTATACACTTCCACTGACATGAAATGCTTAAGGCAGGACTGCTTGTTTCAGTCAGGTGAAGTAAAATAAGTTATGCTGATAAAACTGCACTGGCACCTCTGTATCTGACAGTGAGCACACTGGCACAGCTGTTGGGCAAACAATTACACCCAATTTAAAATCCACATGCCAGAAAGATCTCTAATATCAATTCTAAATATACCATGTTAACAGAATTCTATAGGTTTCAGAAATTAATGTCATCCAATAGGGCAGCATTTTACAACCAGATAGTACGAAACATGAGAATCCACTTCAAATTTCTGGGTGACTTCTGTGATCTTCCTCAGTATCACGAAGAGTGAAGAAGACAAGTTTAAAATGCCCCAGTGCTATCCAGTTTCCTGCTCAGTGTTCTGCCTTGTCTAGCCTTTGCAGCAAAAAGGGGCAGAGCAATCTGCATGTAATGAAATCTCCTCCAAAATGTGAATGCAGTCACTTCTTCTTCTGAATTTACTTACAGATCAGGGTACCCCTGAAGAACTATAAACAGCTGAGAGCAAAAAATAAAAGGACCTCTGAAAAGTTTTATGTCCTCCAAACTATAAATGTCAGGTGGCAATACTAGGCAGTTTATTTTTCTGTAGAAATATATAATTTTTTTTCCATGAAAATATTTTCTCTGGGAAAAAAAAAAAAACGCCCCAGCTCATCACTGGCAATTTTATGAAATATATATAAATTTGCTGCAATACTGATGAATTTCTTTGATAAGCAGAGATGACAATTCATTTTTTTCTCCTGCCCAAAAGAAAATAATGAGCATATTAAAACGTCCTCACATTTTTAGGTTTTAGTGGTTTGGATTTTTTTTTTTTTTCAGATAGTGGAGGGGTAATGAGAAGGACCAGACAGAACAAGTATGTCCAGAGATCTGTATAAAAACACAGATAAGGCAAAATTTTGGTATAGCAGCAACAAACCACAATGGGCTGGGTAACTTCAGGAACAGCATTTGCCAAACCAAACATTACATTTTTACCAAGGTAAGGGCCAGCATGTGATGAGAAATGCTGGAGTTGAGCATGTGCACATGGCTGGGGGCAAGGGGCACACACACCATTTTCTGAAGGTGGAATTCCTCACTACTGTGCTTTCCCTCCCCAATTAAGGGTTGAAATGAGCCACTGGAATCTACTGTATATCCTGGGGAAATGAATGCCCTGGCTGCTTTCCAACTCGTATTTCTCTCTTTCTACAGCAAACAAACAATAGGCCAAAAGTAGGATGTTGTATGTCGCTCTGGGGAAAAAAAAAAAAGTGAAGTATTGATAAACTGAGATTAATTTTTACAAAAATGTTTATATCAAGTGCATATGCTTTGCCTCTTGGCCATTATGGAAATGTCAGGGGTTTAATTGGCAGCTGTGAATAGCAGCACCTGCAAACAGCTCAGGGCTTGTTCCTGTGGTCTGGCAACATTCTTACTTTATGCTTTAAATAAAGGCTTACTCACTGAGACAGAAATAACTGACAGTGGATGATTGATGATTGCCCATCACGCAATGGGCTGACATCTACCATTCACTGAATCCATTTACAATTCCACTTCCAGATTTCATTAACAGGGCCAAGACATCTAGGAACAGGATTGATACAGATGGCAGCTCAGTTACAGAGTTCAGCTGATGCTGATCATATGTTAAGCATGGAAAACAGATTACCATGAGCTCCAATCTATCTCATGTGGTACATTTTGGAAACCCTATCTGTTTACTCCAGGTAACCTTTTATAGTTCTATTTATCCTGCCTCGTTTCAAACCAGATAGCAATTTTCCATAGTGGAGAATTTATAGTGCCATTTACAACATGCATTTATAAAAGACTTACCTCCATGAAATATTAAGACAAGATTCTGGCATTCTAAATGTTCTCTTTTTGCTTAAAAAGGATCAAAAAATGTGAGCACATAAAATCTGTGATTTCCCTCATCACAAATATCCTCTTCTGAGCAAAAGAAATGGCTCACTCACCACCACACACCTGTGTAGGTCTCAAACCCCAGTGGCTGCAGAGCTCAGAGGCAAATAAAGAAGTTTCCAGCTAGAGGGGCCAGTCCCATATTGCTCAAAACTCCTGCTGACCTCTGTCTGAGATGGGACATAGCATCCTGCTAGTCCTTGTTTTTATCTCAAGTTCATCAGGTTTAGCATGGGCTGTTTTCAGGAAAGCTGAAGAAATGCAGTTTTCCATTTTCATTAAGAAGTTAGGCCAAATATCAAATATGAAGTTCAGTTTTCAAATCCCAGAAGGTCTGGAGTTGGTCAGACACAGGATTTCAAGTCAGCTCGCTGTTAGCATGAGGGACACTTCCAAAACTGAGAGCCCCCTTCAGATCGAGGGCTTAGGCTTGGACACCTCTCCTTTAGTGTTTGGGTGGAGCAGTAGAAAGTGGTACTTTTACTTTGGCAAAAGTAAACAGTCAAAGCCTAGAAAACACTCATAACAGCCTATTCCATGCAAGTAAGCAGCCTTAAATAACCCAAAGCAAGGAGAGTAAGCAGAGCAAAACCCAGGTATAACATCTCATCCAAGTAACTAAGGGTGTCACTTACTGTGTTGATGCAACTGCTCTATAACAACTGGGGCTCTCAGGGCAGCTGCCAGAAGCTTCAAGGAGACAGTCTTAATTTTCACATCAGTCCACAAGCTTAATTTTAACCGCAGCCCAGCTTTCAAAACCCTCTGAACATACAGTAGACCCTGTGTCGGCTTCTCTATCCTTTTTTCCTTCTTGAAGTCATTGTAGCTTCACCCTCTTCCACTATGCCATTAGTAAGGTCTTCTGAAATCCAAATTTGTGCTGTTCTTATTCATACAGCCAAAAGATGGTGCAGTGGAAACTGGTGTTAATGTGGATCTTTAGCAGGTGCAGAGATTGCCAGTTTCCAGGCTCACACTTGTAATGGCTTTCCTGAAATAGCTCTGTTTCATCTCAGACTTTCTGAGCCAAATCCATTCCTTCCATATTTCAATGAACTATGTACATTTAGGCCACTGCTTCAACCTCCCTTCATAATTGCATGCAGTCTATCTTGTAAGAAACCAGTGTTTCTTTTCTTTATTATGATTATTTAAAACAATTAAAGATGATCACACACAAACTTGAGAATTAACATTGTGCAAATATTTATACTGAAGTTAAAGCTAAGGCTTTTCCCCTCCTTTCTAGATGAAACATGGAAGTTTTGTTCCAGAAAAAACATTGTCTGGTTTAGCTAAAGACAGCAGGAACAGCCTTCCTTGCCATCTCATTATATAAAAAACTCCACACTCCTTGTCTGTGGGCCTTCTCTTATGTGGGCCATCACTGGTAGTAATAGATGACAGAACAGAGGTTTTCCAAGAAATTCCCCTAAAGCTGAAAGAAGTACATTTATGTAATATTTTTAAAATCAACAGTGCAAAAAGGGTTTTTAAAGCTTGTCATAGACACACAAAAAATACAGCAGCTGTAACAGAAACAGCGACACCTTGCTTTGGAGATGAGGACCTGTATGCACGAGTTTAAAAAGGATTTTGAAAACTAACTTTTTTATCCCATCTTCTGTAATTCTGGCGTAGTTGATAGATCTTCACTGAATTTCTTGCTGTCTAGCACAAAGGTGGGGGTAGTGGAATACTTTTTGCTATTCTTTGCAAACATCCCATTAAAAGAACACTAAGAAGCTACTTCAGCCTGGCACTTTGGGAGGTGGTCAAAGCCACCTCTCCACAGCAAAGATTGGAAGCAGCACTTTGAAGTAAAACGTGCCCTGGTACTCTGTTGAGCAGGGGCCTAAAAATATGACAGATACACCCCAAAGTAAAGAAGAAGAAAAGTCCACAACTGGCTTAGACACAGGCATCTACTTCACTGCCATCTAAAATGACATGAGACACATCCCATCCATAATAACCAAAAATCTCCAAAGAAACCTTATTCATGTCCCAGGAGTGGAGACATAACAATTCTACAGATCCTTGGGTTTTTTTGTTTTTAACTCCTGTAAATGCTGCTTTATCAATTTTCAGACAGCAAAGAGATGAAACAGGAGAGTTAATACATTAAATAGTGTTTGAAGGATCTCTGCCTCTGCCTCATATTTATGTCTAGCCTGAGGATGCTGCAGTGTGGCTTGTAAAGTCAGAGAAAAGTATGTCCAGCAGGAAAGAGCGCAATTCATGGGTGGAGTGATGTATTGTGACGGAGTCTTGCCATTTAACAGGACATGGAGCACTTCCCCTATGGACTGGAGCACCTGCTTGTGTGAAAACAGGCTGAGAAAGCTGGGGCTGTTCAGCCTGGAGAAGGAAATGTTGTGTGGATGCCTCACAGCACCTTCCAGTGTCTGAAGGAGACCTACAGGAAAGCCAGAGAGGGACTCTTCATCAGGAACTGTAGCAACAAGACAAGGGGGAACAGGTACAAATTGAAAGAGAGGAAATTTAGGTTCGATATTAGGTAGAAGTTCTTTACTGTGAGAACGATGAGACACTGGAACAGGTTGCTCAGGAAGGTTGTGGATACCCCAAGCCTGGCAGTGTTTAAAGCCAGTTTGGATAAAGCCTTGAGCAACCTGGCCTGTGGCAGGGAGGTTGAGACGATCGTGATCTTTAAGGTCCCTTCGAACACCTTAACATTTTATGGTTCCATGATTCTTTGACACGGGCTGCCTTCAATGTGGTTTGAAGCTCCAAGGCAGACAAGCAGTGAGGGCAGCTGGAGTGCACCTGCATCTGGGGCACCGAGTACAATAATCTCCAGGACGTGAGTGATGAAGAACATCTTGGGACAGTCATGTTTGCTACTAGCCTAGCTAATTCCCTGAGAAAATGTCTTAGCAGACTTTTAGGTGGTTTGGTTCTTTGTGACTTTGTTGTATTCTTGTCCTCAAATATCCCTTACAACCCTAGGATAATAGGGGAGACAAAGATGCCTCCACCACCACATGCCAAGGACTATGCTTACACCCTTAATTATTGCTTACTTTGACTTTTTCTCCAGAGGCATCATTTTTTTGTACCAAATAAATGCTAGCCAGAGGAAATTTTTGTGCTTTAAATTTTCTAAATCCATGCATGTGAATTTGGGACAAACATACTGCCAGGGCTGCTTCTGAAGGTAAAACCTTCAATGATTTTGATACTCTCAGATCCTGCCAAAAATGGGCATGACAGATAAGTGGGAAGGTGCGGGAAGGCGCGGGAAGGCGCGGGAAGGCGCGGGAAGGGAAGGCGCAGGAAGGGAAGGGAAGGCGCGGGAAGGCGCGGGAAGGCGCGGGAAGGGAA